>OMLB01028909.1:0-12850 GCA_900302555.1 Myripristis jacobus | reverse complement strand
ATTGACTCGTCATCATGAATGATTCCACAAATAGCCCAAGCTCTGCTGTCAACAGACAGCCTAAAAATGTGTACCCAATAACAGACGCTATTCAAAAAAATAAGCACCTTGATCTATCCTACTCTGTTAGGAGAGCACTGTATTGAGAAGCTATGGGTCTGACAGCTGTATATAAAAGACTTTTTAATGACTGTAATCAGATTAACACAAAGATAATGGTTACACCACGGTAAAATATTTAGCTATCATCACCATCAATCCAACAACAGATAGTTACATAATCCCTCATATTCTGTTTGAACACACCGTTTTATCATTGCATTGATAATAAGATACAATTCATGTCTGGTTTATGCTTTCCCACCATTTCCACAGCACTGATTTGCAGTTCGCTGGCTTACATTCCTGCATATATTTGGTTGTGAGTTTATTTAAATTTGCCTCACCCAGTTGTTTGGAATTTTACATTTTAAATACTGTGATGTGAGGGTCTGAATACCATCCTATCAGCAAACTTCAGTGTCAAAAAGGAACCAAAAGAGCTGCTTAATAAGCAGCCAAAATCTTGTAAACAACCAGTCCTGATCCTGATTGAATAAAAAAATAGACTGCAGCATCCCTGTCCAGTAGTATCCCTGCCTAAATCTTATCTACCTATGAAGTTTGCTGCACTCTGTAACTGCATCAAATATCTGTACTGAAATATTGGTTTGAACCTTCAGCTAATATAATATCAATATCAACTTTGGAAAAATTACAACATACCATGGAAAGCTCTACTGCAAAGCTCAACAGGGGGCAACTCCCAAAGCAATGAGGACATTTATTGTTACACCTGCACTGAAACCTATAATGTTTCTGTAGTCATGCTTTATTTTGTAGCACACATTATACCCCCTTCCTCTGTCTTGTTAATGTAATAATAATAAGACACACTTTGGGTAACTTATGCTGAATGAATTCTGGGAGGCCTCAGAGAGATTCTCGGGAGATGAAGGTACAACGTTGCCCAGGCTGTTCTCATCAGCAGCAGGGAAATGCAAACTTTTATCAGGGACATCTATGGAAGGTGAAAGGAGGACTTTGAGGAACCCGTAAACTCGGCAGAGAGTCTGATCCCATCTCCTTAGCAGATGTCACCTGGGTAGTTCCTCAGTGGCAAAGCACTGGGGGTGAAATGCTGGAGGCTTTGGATATTGTTAGGCTTTCATGATTGTCATATCTCTTCAGTGCTGAATGCAGTTTGGGAACAGTGGGTGTGATAGGCAGACTGCTGGACTGTGGCAGCATGTTTTCCAACCACTGATGAGTCTATCTGGTCAGTCTCCTGTAGAAAGACCATGCCTCAGTTTGGTTAGGAATAATACTGATTCCACAGACATAGAACGGTGGATAAGTTATTTCCATCTCTGTCACAGACAATCAAGGGATCATGGAAGTTAATTCTACAGATTATTTTCTATATGATATGACTTAGATTGTAAAGTCATATGTGGAGACCAATCCATTGTATACAGGAGGTTGATATTAGATAATATTCCCTTACTTTCATGTTAACTTGTAAATCCTATACCAAGCAGTCTCTGAACTAGGTTCCTCTGGCCAAAATGTCAACATAATATAGCTGCAAGACCCCTGAATGTGGAATATTCCTTAACAAACTCGGTTCCAGTGGTTGGATGCAGCAATTTTTAGACATTTTGCTAATGCTTTAATCATACCTGACTACCCTCTGAGTTATTATTCCCCTTTTACAGTGTTCGCCTGTATTCTCATTTCTTATGCTTTTCCACCATATTTCAATCTAATTCTAGCATCTGCCATTTAGTATTTGTTTGGAGAAGTAACACAATAAATCCCCAATGTTTGGTACATTTCTGGTATGGTAATCTTACAGTGCATGAGATGAATAAATAGTGAAATAATATGTTCGGAATTGATACTAAACTCTCTCTAACCATTGCCACCCAGCTGCCCTTAGAAATGGAAAGGAGGGACATTTAGTGTTTCTCAGATTAGAACGGAGCTATGCAACAATAAATCTATGATGAAGAATGTAACTGAACATTCATCATCATAGATTTGCCTGTGCTGTTGACACTAGAGCAGCCAAGAGAATCAATAAGTATTTTCTCTATTTTGAGGCAACAGTCTGATAACTAGCAAATGCCAAGTTATGTCTATTTCCTATTAGACATAACTTGGCATTTGCTAGTTATCAGACTATTTTCTGATAGCTAGCAAATGCCAAGTTATGTCTATTTCCTATTAGACATAACTTGGCATTTGCTAGTTATCAGACTGTGGCCCCTTTTGGTGTTTTTGAGTCCTCCACAAGTAATGTTAATTGGCTCTCAGTGGTTTGTTTTTTAAATAAAGCATGAAGAGGAGCTTTGTGTAATTGATGACACAAACTGCTCTGTCTTGAAAGATGTATATTTCCTCTGGGGAGGTATGATTAGACAGATTCGGAGAAAATGGTTTAGTTTAAGAAAAAAAAAAAAAAATTAACAGTTCTGCTGATGAGCCAAAAGGGCAAGTGGGTGTTTAAGGTGTTCCTTTTTTGTTCCTCGTGCTCTATGAGGTTAAAAAGCAGACATTTTCTTCATTGTGGTTTAATCAGGTTTCGATTCTCTGCTGCTTGCACCCTTCTGCTGTTGAAGTTTACAGTGCATTGTAAGGCCAGCGGCAAAGTAAGATCACCTATTATTGGACACAAGAGGATTGTAAGAAGGTCAGTGCCCATTCACCACCAGACTTGCACTTTATGGATTGACATCAAGCTTCATGCATGGAAGACACTGTTTTTTTATAGTTTGCTATTCTGAATGCATCCTGCTTAGTCTTGGGGTTCAATGAGGAATTTAGTTTACTTTCTTTCTGTAGACTTTACATGTACAATAATACAGCTCTCTCTTGTCTGGAGATGCAGCTTTGATGTACTGCATCATTTCAAGAAAGTTAATCCCTGATTTGTGTTGTGTGCATATTAAAATATGTATGTAAATATGTAGACAACAAGAGAGATAAAGAGAAAGGAAGAGAGGGACAGATTTTGACACCTGCTATTCTAGACCAGAAATGTATTGCAATTGCAATCTCAGAACCTGGGCACATCATGGGATGAATACGGGGCTGTAGGTGATTTATTTGGAGCGGAAAGCAGACTGCAAATGTAAGTAACCAGGTGCAAATCTTCATAGTGGCATTTATGCTGTCGGTAGTGCCAAAAGAACAGGATGATAGGGACCTATATAAAGATGCCAGGAGCTGAAGAGGCAGGAGACATTGCACGGCAGAGAAAATTGAAAACGGCTTATTGAAATTGTATGGTACACTGAGCTCAAACCGCATGGCATGCTGTGCTTATTTTGGAAAAGCCAGGTCTTATCTTAATTCTTGTTCATGTGTTTTGTGATGCGTAGTCCTCTAAACCTGACCTAGTACATATATGTGACAAGGTGTAGTATGGACAAAGCATGTAATAGTTTCTTCTCCAACCAATTTCCAAAAGATATTCTTGGATGAAATATCCTTTCTGTGCCTTGCCAGATCTGTTGGCAGTAATGTCTGCTTCTGTCTGCAACGATAACCGCCATTCTGAACAGCTAAAATAACTACATTCCACACAAGTGTTTGGACTTACCACCACCTTTCACTTTTTGTGGCAAAATAATAGGATATACTGTTGCGAAGTGGTCATATATTAGCTGCTGCCTCTAATTTGCATGACCCTGCCTTCAAGACTGAGAAGAGAAGTCAGATTTACATATGCATGACCATATGTTTGTCAGTTTGCATTATTGTTACTGTACAGTGCATGATCATTTATTTAGAAAAGTTATTGAACATTGTCCAATTAACTGTAGTTACATAAAAAAATAACATGACTAATGCTATTCATATTCTTAGCAAGAACAATTAAATGCATGGAAAATGTAACCTATTTAGATTGTCTTATATTTATACAGTTGCTTGTATGAAAGAAAATGCTGCATTCACAATCAGAGAGGATGTTATGAGTATGCAAAACAGCCATACACATCTTCAGCAGGAGCACTAATGCAATTATCTTCCTATACTTAAACCTATAAGCAATTAATGAACAATCCTAAAACCCATGTGTGCTTTGTGGAGACTTTTTGAGAGGTAATGATGTAATCCAAGTACAGCTCGAACCAGCCATGTTGCTGTTGCTCTTTTTTCCTCCCGATTACAAAAATATTTTGATTGACTGTAATAGGTGTTAACTTTTTTGTTGACTTTATTATTTTTTAATAAGTTTTACTTTCATGTCAATCATTTTTCCTTTAATTTCCTTTGTTTTCTAGGAAATACCAAATAGTGTATTTTTGCATGCATTTTCTGAGAGAGAGAGACACAGAGAGAGAGAGAGAGAGAGAGAGAGAGAGATGCTCTTT
The DNA here is from genome assembly GCA_900302555.1 of Myripristis jacobus. Classification (NCBI taxonomy): domain Eukaryota; kingdom Metazoa; phylum Chordata; class Actinopteri; order Holocentriformes; family Holocentridae; genus Myripristis; species Myripristis jacobus. Next base: position 8,429 of record OMLB01028909.1, on the reverse strand, counting down.
GTTAATAACTTTGTTTTGCCCAAACAAGCAAAAGATGGTGGCTGTTCCAATACCTGACTCACAAATGTAAAAGGTTGGTGGAGCAAACTGAGGGAAAATTAGTTTTGTGCCAGATAGAGATGTGCAATTGCATTCATTTTTACTCATTCACACTCTGCGTCTATTTGAGTTTATGTGTTTATTTATTTATATAGCCTACTGCATAGATTAGGGTGGGTGCAGTTGTCTATTTAAGATGCCATCTGCCTGGATCCTAAAGTAAGAGCAATTAAAACAAGCTTGTTGGTTAATAGAATGCGATATAAAAAACAATTAATGAGCCACTCTCCTTTGTGGTTTTTATCCCGCAGCCAATTACCATTCATCCTCATCCACAGTGTGATAAGCCAAACCTGATAACATTCATGCTAATTCATACATACAGAACTGTCGAAGTGTGCCTTACACACACACACACACACAGAAATCTCCACAAAAGCATAGAGGCTGATGTGAATATATATGCACACACAATCCTTGCAATGTCTATTTATACACTTGACGTCAGCGTTTTGGCAATGAAGCCTCAAAATTAATTTCAGTGCTTTTTGTGGTGAGTCGAAAGGTGATAACTTTGATCACATGTCAGTCAAAGAGTCGGTAAATCCTGTGTGGAGATCTACACATGGGACTGAAAGCATCACGAGGAGTAATGATGTTCAATTTCTATCAACACAAATCTTGTGAGATTTGACAGAGTATGCACTTGTTTTAGCCATGTGGCAGCAGCAAGACTCAAAGCTATGTTTTGCAAAACCCTTCAGTGTACAGCCTAGACCCTGGTTCAACTGGTGGCCTGTGGGCCACATTGGGCCCGGAAGCAACTTTCGTTGAATTAAATAGGCTATTTTAATAGCAATTTCAATATTTTAATTCTAATATTTTTTTTTTTACAACACTGCAAGCGGTGTCTAAAATACATAAACTGTCAGGAAGCCGAACCAGTGTGAGAAACACCAGGATATCTTCCGCAAATCGATGATTTGTGTCGCAATTCTGACCACACCTAGTAGCTTTCCAAACATCTAGGCATTGACAGTCACAAGTAAGCAAGGGCTCTGCTGAAAACATATCCCTGTTAACTCTGAAACGTAAAACTTACAAAAATTATCAGGTGGTTTAACCCTGCCTGCACTGGCAAATATTTATTTGACCACCATTTCCAAACACCAATTTGTTTCATTTGTAGTGGGTGTGTTGTCGGCAGTTAAAGAATATAATAGTCAGAGACACCGCACTGAGAAAGACCAAACCTTCTGGACTAACTTTCCAGAGGGATCACAGGAAAACTTCCCTTCGTTTATCCTGGATCTTGGCAAAGAAGAAAAGGCCATTCACAGACTGTGAAACCAAGAATGCCTGCTGGCAGTTGTAAATGAGGTGATAAATGATGACAAAATTAAAACTAGTGTGACATCTGGTATTAAAAATGTATTCGTGTCTGACACCCTATTTTCAGGGTTGGCATTCTCGCCCCAGATGTTTTTGAAACACTGTTAGAGGAGCTCAGAAATACTGATATCATGTCTACAGCAAATAGCAAAAGAAAATAAGAAGCTTTATTTCATTCATTTGCATTTGTTGAAAATTTGTCATTACCAAAAGCTAAAAAAAAAAAAAAAAAAAAAAAAAAAAAAAAAAAGATTTGAAATAGGCTGCTAAAACTGTCTGGCCCATCTACATTTCTTGGTTTTCAAATCTTGCCCAGCTGAATTTGTAGCCGAACAGCCCTGGCCTAGTTGGACATAAGGTAGCACACTGATGGGTTTTCTGGAGCCTTTGATAGCGTGAGCATTGTACTGCAGGTTTCGCAGTCAGCTGCCCCTAGTCGTTCCGTGACAATGGTCCAGTAGTACTCACTCAAACACTCATTGGCGGAGTCCCCAGTGGCCCGGGCCCAGGGTCTGTCTTGGTAAAAAGGATGACATTTTTGGCAGTCCACTCCCACTGTGTGATGCTGGCAGGCACAGACCAGGCCTCCATGCTCGCCTTGAACACACTCACTGGCGTGGCCATTACACTTGCATCTGAGGGAAACAGAGACATATGGGTGTGTGTGTGTGTGTGTGTGTGTGTGAAGGATGTGAGTAAAAATTTGCTCTCTCTTTACCCACACACATAAACAAGCGTAGTTGTACTTATGCACACACACAGGGAAATGAATTGAGAGTAGAAGGGAGGGGAGGGGAGAGGGGAAAGTGAGAAGATATTTTCACCGTAAGGAGTTGTCACTTTCCATTACCTTTCACTGGCATAAACATAGCCTGATGTAGTGGGGTTCTCATCCCCTTCAGTGACCGCACTCCAGTATGCACTCAATGCTAGTGAACTCAAGCTGTCCCAGAGTGTAAGTAAAAGCAAACAGTGTTGATATGCATGTCTGATTTATTGTGTATGTAGGTGTATACTTGTACTTTATGCTTATGTACAATCACACCATGCTCATATTGAGGTATGCCTTATAACTTTCCTAATTAAACAAGACTCACATACAATAACAGTATTCATAAACAAGACAGTATAATCTATTAACACTTATTTTGAAACAAGATAGTTAATATCTGCTAATTACTTCCTGTCCCCACTGCATTTGGAAAGCCTATCTCTGAAGCAGCAAGAGCGCGGAGGTGGCTGCTACTCCTGGTGCTCTGTACTATTTACTGGCACTGTTGCTGGGTTCTGTTGAGTGGCTGTGATGGGGGACAGGGACTTGTCACAGAGAGGGAGGCTCTGTCAAAATTAGCCAGCTGTCCCGGATCCAGACGTATGCTTGCCTGAGGCTCAGACCCAGTTTATTTCTGTTGTCGTTGAGGTGACAACAACCTAGTAACTCTAAAGTATCTTCAACCCACATATCAGCTCTCTGCTAGAGTGCACTGCAAAGTAGACCCGAGTTCCTCAGTAATAAGTCAAACTAAATATGTTGTGAGATAACTTGAACTGTACAGGCTGAGGTTGCGCCATTCAAGAAGCGTGGGGCAAAATAGCTGAGATTGTTCATAGTAGGTCAGAATGAAAACCCGCACAATCAGCATCTGTGATGTGTACGTGGATTGTTGCCACTGCAGCTGCAGCACAATAATTTTGCAGCACATCTCTTACGCCGCCATAGGTCATAATGGCACGTCTACTGTACTTTGTGGGAATCTTTTGGGAGTTTTTCGGGGCAGGTGGTTAAGAGCAGGAGTGGCCAACTTACAAGAAGTGAGCTGTAAAGGTGAATGTAGCTGGTGCAAAGCTAACATGCTGTCATGTGGCTCTCTCCCCCAGGTGTTGTGACATTGGTGGGTCATTTGTCATGCCACTGCGGTGATCTTAAGTGTTTATGACAGGTGTCAGATCAAGTTTATGTTCTTTGTGAAGGCTTCATCTCAACTACTTAATCGTCTGCTTCTTTTTGCAGTGCCAAGATACACCCTGGTCCTTGGCACCATGTCCTCTCTCATTACTGTGAGTAATAAACCCAGAGAACTGGAAGGAGGAAGGAGGATTATCTTGGTCTATTCCCATCTGAAGGCAACTTGGCAGACATCAGGATGTTCTATCAGTCTTACAATCTGCTGTCCAGGATAAAGCTGCTACTAAGTTTGCTTGTCTGTTATGTAAACAGGAAAGGAGTCTGAGTGTGTCTGTGTCCATGCGTGCAATATTCATATGTGGTGCATTATGTTTGAGATGGGAAATTGCTCCACAATACAACTGGTTTTTTTTTCACATTTTCTCCATGAGCACACAAGGGAAGGAACAAACTTACTGACCCTGCTGAGCTTTTTAGCCCACATTAGGTTTTTTTTTTTTTTTTTTTTTGGTTTCCTTAGGGGAGGCAAAAGGTTAAACTCTGAGGATACCCATTCCAAAGATTTTAGAGAGAGTGATGGCTATGCAGGGTGACATGGTGCTGGAGGACAATTTTTTCAGGCGTCTCTTACCTGCCACCCACAGAGAAATCGGAGATGGCATAGAAGTACGAGCGTAACACTTTGGCGTCCTTGAAAAACTCATCTCCAAAGGTGTTGAGCCTGTCCAAAGAGATGAGCAGGTCTGTGGCTGTCACCCATTCCTGGAAAAAAAAAAAAGGTGAGACAGAAGGAAGGACCTAAAGATGTTAGAAAATGCCTTTCAGTGTCACTCTCTTTGAGAAGCTGATTGAAACAGAATGGGAGGAGACTGTCTGTCAGCTGCTACCAGTCTTGTAAAAACAAGGAAGCAGGACAGACAAAGCAAGAAGAAGAACAAGAGAGGTGGAAGAAAATTGGGCATTAGTTCAGAGAGGCAAGGAGACGGAGGATGATGTATAATAGCGGAAGTTGAAAGAGCAAAGAAAAGAGAAAGTTGGAGTGGAGGGTTGTCGGATCAAGGGAAGGAGACAGGGGTGGTTGGTGTTACAGCAGGGGAGAGAACGGATGTAATGGGGAGATAATGAGTGTGATGTAGGAAATTGAGTTAATGTTGAGAAAAGGAGTGAAGAGAGAGGAGGATTAATGGAGGCAAAAGCAGAATTATGAAAAAAAAACATGAGAAAAGCGATAACACTGCAGCACTCCTTCAGTATAATGGATAGCACTTGGCAACACGTTAAGCTCCAGTCCCTGATATGATTTAAGCTTCTGTGTTTGAACACACTGCAAAGGAACAGGTAGACAGAATGAAGCAAGAGCAGGGGAGGGAAAGTAAAGAGGGAGAACACGAAACAGAGGGAAAGTAAACGGAAGTGCAATAGAGGGGTGGAAGATAAAAAATGAGGTCAGGTAGGGGGAGAACAAATGACATGAGGAATCTCTTCCCGCTGAACAGAGGCAACTTTAAAACAAATAGCTGGAGAGCAACTTTCTGTCTGTTTCTTGGCTGGTTCGGGGCTCTGTGGCAGTCCTGAAAAAGCCTGCTGTGATGCTGTACTTTTGAAGCTTCTCCCCTGAGGCATGTTTGAAGTGTAGGAGCGGGGGGAATGGGAGAACGGATGGGCCTCAGACTAAAAACATGTGTCATCGGCTCATACACATACAAGTCTCGAGCCTCACACGCTACGGTATGCCTGCACCATGCTGAACCCCGTGAAAATCAGAAATCACCTTAAGCTACTCTTACAATCCAATTGCTCTTAAAGAACTTTTCACTGTAGCTAAAAGAGCGAGACAAATGTAATAACATTTTACGTGCCTGAGCTACATACAGTGTTACTATATAAAACAATAGAGTGATTAGAAATTGGCTTAATTAATTTATCAGTGTGAAATATAACACAATACAGAAATATAGCACAGAATGACACCTCTGAACCCTTCGAGTCTCTCTCCACAGGATCGTGGTTTGTGTGATCCATCATCGCCTTAAAAAAGCCCTAGCACTGCAGTAAAACTTTATAACCAATTAATCTTTTAAGGGCTGCTTCTTAGGGGTTTCTTATTCTGTCAGCCAGACCATCATCTTCCTCTTCCAAAGGAGAGGGTCCTGGATTAGACCACCTGTGCGCTCTATGCTCGCAGTTCCCAGGCACAGATTAGCGGGGCAGAAAGGTCAGAGCCCCTTATTGGAACATCTGGTGTTAATGTGGTTTAACCCTTCAAAGGTCAGTGTGAGCGGGACCGCTGGACCTCAGTGCCATCTGTGGGTCAGCTTGGTCACACATGTTAACGCTAATAATAACAAGAGTGTTTAGAGGACATGAATGTTGTAGATGTACAGAGCATAGGATTTTACGGCATTAATAAGGTTCAGTAGACTCCCTCACGTAAATTCTGAATGTTTTTTGCTACAATAATTCATCCTGTCTGTAGTGCTCTCTCCTTAAATGGCCTCTAGCTTTACCTTATACTCTAACCTTTTTTCCTTTTCTCCTCCTCTATCAGGCTTATCTCCCCAAAGCTCTGTGTTTTAGCAACCTATTGAGGGTTATAAGGCTACTTATTTGTAGTAGCAACAGCACCAGTGTTGCGGTGCTGCGTGTGTTGGGCTGGTCTACTACTGTTCAGGCCCTTGCTTATCGACTTTGCCCTAGCTTGACATGGCTGTGCTCTGGCTAATAGGGTTTGGGCCATGGCAAAAGACCCTGATGCATAGCGGCTGTCAGGGAAAACAGATGCTCATTCTTCATATGGTCCTACGCTACCTGAACATGGCAGGGTTGTCTTAAAAAAAAGGGGGGGACACAAAATGAGGAGGGAATAGTGGTGCTATATGAGAGGGGCTGGTAAGTTTGAAATGGAAAACTTAGCTGCAACATATTAAGATAAAATGGAAGGGTTTACGAATAGGGAGGGGAAAAAACAAGGAAATAATGCCAGTGTTTCAACTTTCCATTTGAGAAGAGAGATGCAAGAGGATTACTAATGATGATTCTCATTCTGCAGAGGATGTATTGACAAAAATTCAAACAAAATCATCAACAACAAAAAAACAGATTTTCTCTCCATTATTTCTTCTCTCTTTCTCTGCCTTCATAAACTTCTGTCTAACCTCTTGTCTGCTGTACTTTCTCTTGCTGTCTCTCAGTCTTTGTGTTATTTTGCAGCCTAAGTCTCCTGAAATTGCACAACATGAGATGAACATCTTAAAATGCAAATACCTGCTGGATGCATGAACAGTGAGAGGAATACAGGGTTCCATGCACAAAAGGATTGTACGAAGGCAATATGAGTGGAAACAGGTAGTACTCTGACATTAAAATGGCACGGTAGAGAATAAGGGTGCTATTGTTGAGGTTCAGAGCCTGACAATGTGCCTGAGTATCCTGGAAAATCCCCATAAATAATGCCACAATGTTCACTAAATCCGCCCTTATTCAGTGCATAAGGAGCAGCACAGAAAGTGTTGCTTGATGACAAAGCAGGCTGATTTTAGCTTCACTTCTTTTTAACTATATACATGAGTAATAAATAAATTGGAGACATAGTGGAGCCGAATAGGTAAAAAGACAGCACAGCTAAGATTATGACTAACAAGAAAAATAGTTGTTATGATTTGATTTACTAAATATCTAAAAATATGTGGTTAGATTGCTGTGAATGGTGGATGAGTGTGCACCCACTTGAATGTCTTTTTTATTCTTAGCTCTGCCTCTCAGTGTAGAGTTAAGAGATACTTATGCACAAACCTAAACTGAAATCCCAGTATTCATACATATAACAAAACTGAAATAATGGAAATGAGAATGCCATTCCATTTCCACAGAATTAATAAATTATGAGCACAATCTGGTGTTCATTAAAGTTACAAGATATGAGATATATCTTTTTTCTAATGAGGAAGCATTTTGCACACTAATGTTGCATTACAGTTGTTTGCAACATTTAGCTCTTATGCTTTAACACACACAGACACACACACATGCACAGACATGCACACACACTCTTCCCTATACACAAAGCACATGCTGTGTGTAGGGCCTCATGTTGCGCTGGGGACCTCATGTGTAAATGCATGCGTGCCGCAGTGTCTCCCGTGTGAGCAGTTCATGGAGCCCACATACACTGAATCAAGTCAGCTGAGGTGTGTCATCACCACACGCATCACTGTAATGACTGACAAAACCAGTCCGCCAACCCAGACGACCACACAGGTCATTTGTTCCAACCCTCTAATATGACCAACAGGAGTGTTTCCTGAGCGAGCTAACCCACTGACTAGCCAGCCAGCCACTGGAATTACTTGCTTAAGGTGAGGAAAATGTCAGGGCTATAGTTAAGGAGCAGCAAAAAACTTCGCACATCTATTGCTCGGGCATGTGCGTCGGAATGGACAAAACAGCAAGTATTTGAGAGATAGATTCCCGCACACTGGCCAACTTCCAGAATAAAGAGTTTATTTCAGCGACGTTTCGGTCATAGACCCCTAAGGTCTATGGCCGAACTATGACTTCCAGAGCTATGACTGGAAGTTGACCAGTGCGCGGGAATCTATCTCTCAAATAAGGGCTATGGTTAAGAAAAAAGCAATAGTAGCATCTTCATATTTAACAAAAACAGACTCTTGTGCAAGAATGACTAGCAGATATTAGCTGGCTGTCATTAACATACAGTAGCAAACAGTGTTGAGTCTGGATTGGAACTCAGGTCTGTTGCACAGAAGACATGTTGGTTTACCCATTCACCTCCCCACCACAAACTTCCTTATCTAGGCGTTTTCGCTCACTTGCTACGACACTGCAGTGCTGTTCTTGACACGACCACTAGAGGGCACTTAATTTTAACAGGACAGCGCGAGCTTCACTTGAAGGTGTGTATGTTGTTTTAATAAAAATGTAAAACTTTGGCCATATTATACTCTTCAGATAACATCTGGTGTTTTTTTTTTCAAATGTTGTTTGTTGGTGTTGTCTTTTTAATTAAGATTGTTACGTTAAATGGCATTTTGTTATGCACTGACTTTGTACCTGCTGTACACTTGGCAGGTGG
>OMLB01028903.1:30228-47176 GCA_900302555.1 Myripristis jacobus | reverse complement strand
TTGGTTTGGCAAAATAATTACACTGTGCCTTCAGAGATGAAATGTTAGCAACAGGTTACTTAATGTGTGTCCCACATCAATATGAATGGTGAGGCTGTTATGGCTTATGTCAGGGATATTCCCATTATAGAGGAAACTGTTATGTTACTCAATATTAAAATTGATATGAATGTACTTCAGCCAGTGCTCATTAGTGGTTTCCTCCAAAAACAAACTTCATGGTGTCTGCTAATACGCTTTTAAATCCTCTAATTAGTCAGGACCCAGGACAGATAGGCCCCCTTTTCAGGTAATAATGAGGATGGTGACATATCTGCTACTGGAACAAATTTATGTTGTGCATAGAGCCATTTCTTTCTTTTTTTTTAAACAATGATTTATCCAGAAAATGTTTGCTGAATATGCATGCCTGTTTTAATGGTCTTTTAGTCCCTTGCTTTACATTCTTACAGGTACTCATATTGACACCTGGGAGCTGCCCACTACAATCTTCTCCTGCTGGCCACTACGTGACTCCACTAGAGCAGCTGGAGTTAGCTGTCTTGCTCAAGGGCACACACAAACACTGATTCAGTCTCCTCACCAAGACTTTACTATCTGGTATTTTCCCGCAGCTATTATCATTTATCTATCTTGGGATATCAAACTTACGAATACTTACATCTTACGTATTTATCTGGTATATGAGTGTGGCCAAGTTTCCTCAATTTAGTATAACTTAGTGGTTGTATTATAGCTCTGGCTGTTGTTTGAATGTACTACAGAGAATTTAGTGTAGTTTTAGACAGGGTTCCCAAAACGGCACTACAAAAGAACCATTGCTTTCAGAAAACATGGGAGGCCTCAATGTTTGCCTCCACTCAGGCACAAGACAAGTGGGCGTACCGTTCTACCCTTTATGACACAGATTGGCTTTGTTCCCATTTGACATCCAATTTGAGGAAATAAGCGTGCTCTATTGTAGAATGCATATGAACAGCCCTCTCCAATATTCTCTTTCTTATTCCATCACGTAGTCCTCTCTATCTCTCCCTCACATACGCACACGGGGTCCTGTAGGCATATTGCAAATTAGATTCCATTCAACAATGGAGGCTGAATAGCTTGGGTAATATTTCTTTTTATGATCGGACACACAGAGGGACCTGATGGCCATTCATTTGTGGTCAGATTGTTGGAGGGAAGATGCAAAGGGGTGGCCAACAAAAAGAATTAATGTTGCCAAAGATCCAAAGGGCTCATCATATCCTTTTGAATATGAAAATCTTATTCATTTTCATGTTTTTGACACTGTTAGTACACATAAAGAGTATGGTATGTTGACAGTTTTCCAGATGATTTTATATACATGAATCTGTAATGAGACACGTTCAGCAGTCATTTCAGCAGCAAAGAAAGCATGTAGGTATTTTAGATAATGTAACAAATAATTGCAGCTAAGGAAAATACTGTGTTCTGATAAATAAAAAAAAATTGGATCTTCTCTGCTGAGAAGCTGTTTGTAGCTTATAGGTCTGCAATTAATACAGCACTCTGGGTGTGCAAAATGTTCATCATTGCTTTCCACATTATTAGATGTGCAAAACAGTGGCAAAGGTGATAGCACTGACATTAATGTCTTATTTTCATTCTGCTGGATTCACTGCTTATGCATCCTCAAGAGGCAAATGTTAATTTAAAACATTTAACTCTGCTGCTTATACAAAGATTTTCTTCATGCTGGAGGTGATTATAGAAATAGCAGATGAGAGCGAGCGCTGTCTGTTTTCATTGTTGTCTCCAGGGAGCGTTTAATCATCCTTGAACTGTTAATCTGTGGGTGCTCCCTGCTCCTCTGCCTGCCCTCTCTTTCTCAACCCTTTGATGTCAGTCAATCTGCTCAAACTCTCTGACCCATCTCTACTGAGTTCCTTGTTTTAGCGCCATTTGTCTGTAAGGCTTAGAGCTCTGCTTTGATTTCCATGGACATGTATGCCACCCTACACTATTACACCATTTGACAAAGATGGACAAATAGGATGCTTGACATGAGATTGTAGAAAACATTGCCACATACCACTGAGGGTAGTTTAATGTATGCCAACAGTGCAAATGTTGGAGTTCTTCCAAGAGAGAACTGAGGTGAAAGGAAAACGCTTTGTGGTTTCTTCAGCACCACGGATAGTGCCCTCGTGCTGAGGAGAATTTACTGTATTTACTCTGAAAATCAACACTGTGAACTTTTAAAACCTTTAAAGAATGCCAGATGAGGCCTTTTCTCTGACAATTTGGTGAAATAAAACACATTCTGTATTCAAGCTGCTGTTGTTGCTGTTGCTGTTATCAAGTCAATTATTCATAATTCAATATTCATTCAAGTACTTATCCGATAAACATCAATTCAAACTGCTCTCTGAATTCTGAAATACCATTTTGCCAGCATAATCCAATAAGCCTAATGTGTAAACTGACAAAAATACTCTGCAGCATGATAGATTTATAGCCATATCAATGAATGAATGAAACAAAACACGGTTATGAGAAAATAGGAAATAAAATCATATGTAAATAAATACACACCTCAGGCAATTGGATGTAATAAAATGAATGTGGTGGTAAACAGGTGTGATAAGACCCATGAAGCAGACACCACTATGACATTACTGAGCCTCTACAGCGTCATTCAGGCATATATAAGCAGACAACTAGGCCTCCACCTTTGTCTTTTAATAGATGAATGTAAGCCATTGTGGGTTCCATGCCATGCTCCATTCACTATTATGCCTGGCATTAATCTCTGAGGGGCCTTGACGCTATTGTGAACTGACATACAATTAAACATGAAGATGATCAAATGGGAAAATGGTGCACTCATTGCAAATGATATTTCCTTTGTCTTATGCAAAATCATCATGATTCTCTTTGTCAAAGGTTAAGAAACCCTGGGGTTTTGCCCACTGTTAAAGACACAGAAGTGATTCTGCTGCTGAGAATATGCTGGAGGAATGCTCATATCAAAAGAGACATTTCTCATTAACCATTGGTGCTTCTTGTATGGTGCGATAATACCTTAAAGTCTCTGCCATATCCCATCTATGCCACCGCATTGCTGTCTTTGTATGCATTATAGGGTTCATGGTGTGGTGCAATGAAATGCATAATAAGAAATAAGAAGCGATGAATCCTATTTCCCAGTGTAACAGTGTGAACATGGTGGGTGATGAACACTCCCGGCTCTGCTGAATGACCTTCGACTAAACTGAGACAGAGCCTGACATTGCAACCATGTATCACATCCTGCCACCAGCTATTTATATTTGGCCTTATGCTCAAATGCCAGGAATGCTATGCAATCAGAAAGGCTTACATTTCACCAGGCCCTGTCACATGGAATTTCCACATCTGCAAAAGAGCTGTTTATTTTCCAGTGGTGACTGTTGCGTCGATTATGCGGGTAACAGTGTGTCAAACACACATCCTTTCCCCCAGGAAGACAAAAACAAACATGTTACCCTGCTCCACCATGACACCTTTTGGGGTTTCGTTCAATGTATGCATGCAAGATTTGGCTGCGTTGACTCCGAGAGGTAAAAACGGGTCAGGCACCCGAGGCAAAAAGATGTCTATCAACAGCGGCTTTCCTGCCTTTTCAGGGGTAGCTGGAGCGGCGGCAGCTGCTGTTGTGTCAGCCAGAAATCAAAACACATTCGGAGCCAAATGAGGGGAGGAAACTTGCAAATGAAATTCACCTGTCAATCCACATCTGTTTGATCCTATATCACTGTCAGTCCAAATCAGCATTCAACACCCTAAACTTGTTTGAAGACTGTTAAACGGGCATGCTAACTGTGTTCAGATGTGTTAGGTCTCCCTTCAGCCACTTGTGAATGGCAAAGGAACCTTGTTTGCCTTGTTTATGAGAGGATGTTATATCACTTACCATTCTTTCACGTATATCTGTTAAAACAAGCAAGTGCTTCATGTAACAGAATATTTTGAACTCTTCAAAATCATCATGTTCACTGCCTTACATTCAGTGTACACATCACACATCACATTGCTGACCTCCAGTTAACCTCCTCCTATGTGTTCCTGGCTTCTCAAACAGTGCTGCCGTGCTTTTCTGGCACATAAAAGGAGGAGGCGAGCAGCCTTGGCAAGCCTGGTGAGCTCTTTTGATTAATAGAATAATGTGTTTAGACAGTGAGGTTTAGAAGGCAGAAATAATATAGGCCATTGTATCCAGTTTGAATTATTTTACACTCTCCCCTTTCACGGGGGGTTGTCACAATCTCTGTCATTATACGCTTAGAATGGGAACTGGCACATACTTTCAATATTCAGCCACCCTAGTTTTGTCAATATGAAGTCAAGCACGTTGTGAGTGGTGAGATCTCTCCTTGCGGTCTTTGATGGAAGGCCATAAAATATTAATTTCACAACAGCTGTCTGGGGCTCTCCGTTATTTGACGTGGGCTGTCAGCCTTCTAATAATCTTCCTGGGTTTTGTCTCATTTGTGTGTCCCCATCGAGGTGCCTGTAATCTCCTTCATTATTAATCTCGCAGAGCAGAAATGTCATGCCGGCAGCCTCTGCGCACACTCTGCATCATTTAATTCATGTGTACCAGTCTTTCGCTTTCGGTCCGGTTAAGCCGCCCGCCACTGCCACAGCAGCATGCTTTCCCCTAAAGAATAGTCTTTTCATTCTGTCAGGAGACAGAGAATTTGCATTGAGATCTATGGTGTTCTAGCTGCCACACACACTTCTTATCATTCCCCTAATGGATCACAACAGCCACTGCGCCTTGCATCTGTATGTGCGCTTGTGTGCATGTGTGTATGGGCTTGTGTGCGGCAACTCTTTGTGTGAAGATACCTACAAAAGCCCTTGAGGAAATCTCCTAAGCTGATTTTACCCTCATGTTGCGTGTCCTACTTCCGACTCCCCCATCTCTTTACTATATCCCCAGACTCCCATAGCTTTAATGTGACATCACAGGGTTGTGTACCTGGCCAAGCCCCCCTCCGCCCCCCTTTGGAGCGAATACAGATGGAGCTTGGCTGTGGGTCTGTGTTTTAGTTGTGTGATTTATCTGTGTCGCTGTGGATTGAGATTTAGACTGAAACAGACTGGAGCAGGGTGTGACTAATAGAGATATAAACTGAGCTGTGAGAAAACAATGACATGCAACTGAACCTAAAATTAAGAGTGAACTAAAACACATTTTATACCCGAATGTAACACCAATGTCACGTAAAGTGTGAGTGTAAAGAACACAGCAGCCTTTACATGGAAGCTTTTCTATTTTTGTGTTGATGTGCGTCTCGCTGAATTAACTTTAAGGCTGAAGATGCAGGTGAAGCTCAGTTTTAATATTTTACCAGGGGGTAGTCTCTATTAAACATCAAATATGGGAGTTTTCAGCGTTAGCCTTATTTTCACAGTTTCATTTCATTTCACACCATTTTCTATCAAAATGTTGTCAATTATTTCATTGTAGAGGTACTGACCACTTAGTTTTTGGGGGGCAATGCTCTTTAATATAAACATTGGTGCCAAGGGAAAGTCAAACAGTTAAACCAATCAAAAGAGGCATTGAAGCAATCAAAAAGAAGTCAGGTGTTGACCCATTATGAGCCACCAGAACAGCTTCAGTGCTCCTCGGCATAGATTCTCCAAGTCTCTGGAAATCTACTGGAGGGATGAACACCATTCTTTCAAAAGATTTTTGAATGTCTTGATGAACACATCTGTCCAAAATCTCCCATACGAGTTTGAGATTTGAGCTTTGGTGACTGTGAAGGCCACAGCAAATGATTCACATAATTTTCATCCTCATCAAAATCATTCAATGAGCCCTCGTGCCTTGTGGAAGGGGCGTCATGTCATCCTGGAAGAGACAACTCCCATCAGGAGAGACATGTTTCATCACAGGATAAAGGTGCAGTGAGCCTTCCCTCTGAGGGGACAAGAAGACCCAAACCATGCCAGGAATATGCCACCCACAGCATAAGAGCCAGAGGGCCCCATCACTGTAGGGGTCAAGAATTCAGGCCTGTCCAGAATATGGTTCATGTGACCACATCACTTTTTTCCACATCTCTGTAGACCAGTGCAACTCTCAAACGTGCATTTGTCTTTGTAATGAGGGCTATATACTCTGCAACCCTGCTACAATAACACTCTCTATGTACACTGTCTTTTTGAAGAATTTTGTTCATCCCTCCAGTAGATTTCCAGAGACTTGTATTTTGGTTTGTCCTTTAATTTGTCACCCTGGCGGTGGCCTGAACACAGGGTTAGGGTTGACCCTGGTGGTGGCCTGAACAAGGGATTAGGGTTGACACTGCAAGGCTTTTCTGGAGATCCAAGATGGAATCAAAAGCTGAGGTTCCACGAGTCTCTGTGAGAATACAGTAGCACACCACGGAGGTCTTGGCAGTTCACTGGGCCCGTATATTGGACCATACCAGCTGTTCTGTCTTCCATGCATGTTCCACCCTTGTTTGCTGACAGGCTCATTGGCAGCTGCGTGTGGGACGAGCAGTGGCACCTGTCAGAATTATACATGGGGCCTTAGCAGCTCCAAACAACCTCACAACAGATGGAGAATGCTGGAATATGTGACCTGCGCATGTTGAATCTTTTATTTTTGAAAATGAATGTGTGTGTACAAGAGACAGCACTGGCTTGCAGAGAATTGCACAATACATCAAACGGTAGTCTTAGCGGTCATTTTCAAAGAGACAGGCAGCTGAGTTGGTTGCAGCATCACTGAAAACAAAACTGAATTGAATTTTGAAGGTCGCTGTTTTCAAATGTATGTTTTATATCTGTTCAAGAAGGAGGTCATCACTTCAGTTCCCATTACTCTGCTGCAATTTATGTTTCCTCCAAGCTCTTGAGTTGTCTTGGGCAGATGCAAGATGGAAGTAAATGCATTTATGGACTGCAGAAAATAGGTTGTAGAGAAAAATCAGTCCATCTGAGTCCATCTCTGTTTTTCAACAGATGATAGGAACATTTAAACATAATTGATACAAATATCAAGTTGTTGATCTGTTTTGGCAAGCTTTCTGTTGTACTATATTCTTTTATTTTTTCCTGTCTTCTCCACTGTTTCCCCATGAATATGCATTTTGCCTCTAGCCAGGCCATTAGTTTAAATATTAATTTGTTCTTATTTAATTTGCTTGGTTAAATAAGGTTAAATAAATTAAATTTACCACCCCAAAGGCACAACATAGTATAGCATATAAGATATAACCTCACTGTCATTTTGACCAGTTTCATAATTCAAGTTATGAAATTGTTTGCCCACAATAGGGTGCCCACAGTTAAAGTAAAATTAAAGTTTTTTGTTGTTGTTGTTGTTGTTTTTAACCATGTGCTGGATTTAGCTTATGCAGCAACTTTCAACCTGATTTCACCCACTTGTCATAATTAGCTGAATTTACTTTGTTGCACTGATTTAATTAGTCTGCCATTTTGCTGAATAATGCCATATTAAATTAAATCAGGATGTTGATAAAGTGTAATGGATAGCTATTTATTAATCAGGTTTTATTTCATATTAAAAAAAACCCTCAGGAGATTAGTTATCAAGGTGTCGCCTGCTGACAGCATTTATGATGCTAGGTGGTGTTGGTAAGAAACTGTTCACAAGGATAATCAGAGCTAATGGGCTCTTCCTTTATTATGCAGATTTGAGCAGTATCATAGACTTGAAACACTTAGAAGAATAGACTGTATAACACTCACAGCTCTCTAACACCACATCTCAGAGAAAAGCACGATGAGGCTGAGTTGACTCGCACTGGCTGCTCACAGTTCATGTATTTCAGCATTTTTTTTATGCAAGTAATTCACATGTATCTAAACCATGTATTGACAATAGCATGTCAGACACTCATGTCAATCATTAGGTTGCAAAAAATAAATAAATAAATAAAAAATCCCCACAGGATGGCCAATCCTGTATAAACCTGTGGTAACTACAATGTTGTTACTTCATCTCGTACTTGCTGAGGACCTTTGAAGTAAATAATTTGTGAATTCTAAGCTGTAATTACAATACCTCCGTAATTATTATTTTCTATTTATGCATATATACGTATTCATCATGCAATAATACATAATTTGTTGGACAAGGCTTACAACAGGATTGTAGCTACTCTAGAATAGGTGTAACGATTCCCAAGTTATCCATCAGTATCACATTACCCACAACCATTTTCTCATTACAATCAGCAAACTAGTATTTACTGCATGGTGCTAACTGACTGTAACTGAATCCCCTTTCAAATGTCGTGAAACAAATTTGCTTTTATGGATGTTTTTGAGCCCTTGCTTTTCCCTGTGCACCTTTGCCCCATTAAGGTATGTGTGCTTCTTTGAGTTTTTAACCAATAAATATGCCTTGTGTGCAGCATTTGTAATGAAAATCTCAATAGATGCCTGCTTCTCATGTTACTCAGCAGTCGGTGTGAATGATCCGGAGACAGTACAATGTGTTTAGGCTGTATTACAACACCATTATCCCATTAACAAGCCTCTGAACTGGATTTGTCGACGGTGAAAGAGAAATATTAACATCCTCATGAATACATCTGCCACTATTTTAAGTGACTGTCAGACAGCCAAAAGATACATTTTGCATAAAGAATAAGCAGGGGAATGAAGAAAAGCTGCAAATAATGAGACTTCTGAAACTGTCTGGAATAATGAAGCAGTTGGGGCGGGGGCAAGCACTATCCTTTGTTGTCAGCTGTGGCCCTTAGACTGAGGCGCGAATGAGGCACTGTTCACAGATATCATCATTTCATTCAACCTGCCCATTCATATTCAGAAGATCCAGGAGGCACAAAGAGCAGGAAATGTGTGTATGCAGGAGAATACGCAGGAACACCATTGTCTGCAACAAGTAACTCCTTTCGAAATGCATTGTCTGTCAAATTACTGTGATATCAGAATAATATGAGATAGATAGGCAGTCCAATAAAGCCTGGACAATAAATGAGTCACATCTAACATCCAGCTAGGTGTGCTTGAGTAAATATTATGGTAATGAAAAAGCTTTGATACCGAGGTCTACTGGAAGAGCCATGCATTGGCCCGATCGCATCAGATAAAATGGAGCGAGCTGAGATTTAGCCCGTAAGCTCAGCGGTAAGCCTCAGAAAGGGAGCGCTTGATGATTCCACGATGCACCTCACAGATGGTCTGCTCCTCTCCATCATTGTGAGGCCGGGAGAAATACGAGCAGCTAATGAAAAGGAATGGCCAGGTCCACTCGACTTGATTGCCAAAGCTTCTCTCATCAATACTTTTTAATAAAGAAGCCACACCTCTTAGCGGGCCAGAAGGGTCTTTTAATATAGCAAACAATGAAAAACTTTTTTTTTTTTTTCCTTTTTGCAGCAATACAGTTTGCCACTTGTCACCATTTTCAGTTAAAGTGAGGGAGTTGAGCTAGACTAAAGCAAAGTGCTGACTCATGTGGGACTTGACTAAAGTGTGTCAGCATCACATACAGATGAGGATGAGTCATATGGCAGGATAATACAAAGAATTCCACAGTTTTGCCCCCATTTCCTGCATCTACAAATTTCATTTCTCCTCTCAACTGCACTGAAAAGAATCGCAGATATATTTAGATATTCCTGTCTTCATGCATTTAGCCTGACAACTGTCGAACATTTGCTGGAGGGTTTTTTTTTTTTTTTTTTTGGAGAGGAATACCTGAGAGTCTGCCAGCAGAGAATCCTTCTTCTGCGGTGTTCAACAGAGATCTCACTCAGGCTGAATCAAAAAAGGTTGGATTTTTTCCAGGCCACTATCTTTTCCACGGCATAAATTAGTGCAGGTGTCTATTGGTGTGGTTTTGTGTGGAAGCCCTATCTAAATGCAAATGGAGCATTACTTGCCAATTTTGTAGTACCTTTGTATTTGGGTATTATCAGTTGAAATAACAGGTTAAATTGTTAAACAAATTGTTAATAGACTTTCAATGCGAGATAAAGGTGGTCCAAATATTGCAAAGTACATTACAAGTGTGTGTCTATCTTCCTTACCTAGATTGGCTTTGGGAATGAGTGAAGTCCTTTCTGCAGTTCTGACATTTATGCCAAGCCAAACACAGGCAGACTTTACGGATATGCCCCACCTAAAGCAGTGACCATGTCCTGATTTGGTTTGATTGATCACTTCTGTGTTATAATAGCCAAGCAGACCTGCTGTGATTCATCAGGCAGTGGTGGAGTGTGACTGTCAGTGCCATCTTTTACATAATGCTTGGCGACTGAATTCTTTCTGTTTAATTGTTCTTGTTTGAACAGAAAATGCCATAGTTTTTGGTCTTAAACAGTCACTTAGTGCACACAGTGTGACCAGCCTTGTCAAATGTATACCATTTACTGGACACTATTATCCAAAACATCTTACAGTACTGTGAAAGCACACAGTTTTAGTGTGCGCGGCCCCAATTGGTGACAAACCCTTAAACCCTGCAGTGTTCATGCCATTCTCTCCCCATTAGGCTATACAGGACCTTGTTAAAGTGTGGAGGCAAACAGGAACCACATCTTTTCTTTCCTAACTGGAAATCAGTTACTAGGTAACAATGGGATTGCTAGGTGACTGAGAGGTAAACTTCACATCATTATTATAAATCATTAGCCCTGCATTCATGAAGACATGAACTGTACTACATGACACCATCTCAATTCCAATCCCTAATTTATAAAGTATAGATCCCACATGAGAGTGCATGGAATGTTAATTACTTACAGTGCCCTCATGTGTGAAACAATTTTGATACTTAATTTCGTTACGAGCAAAGCTTGATCACAGCACCAAATGACAATATTTTCTTCTGTTAAAGTGGAACAGCTGAGAATTATTTATCATTAGCTCACTAGATAGATAGATCGATAGATAGATAGATAGATCTGAGCAGGGCAACATGACTATTCCCCTTGTTAGGAGGTAAGAGATTATTTATACTTTGAAATGAGAGTGGGAAATGAGAAGACCAAATCAACGACAAACCATCATGGATCCATACTTTGAAAAAAAAAAAGAAACCTCTAGCCTTCAGTAACCTGTGGTCGAAAAAAAAAAGTGATCAAACATGGTATTGAATAAAATGTTGTATGTTCAGATAAGAAGTTGGCTGCGGTAGAGCATCTAAGAGATATTTCACTCCAACCTGGCGAGATGAAAGAGCAGCTCTTCCTGCAAGTCCTTCGCTGCAAAATTTGTAGCTGTCCAGGGGAATCTGAAAAGCGGCTTTGGGGAGCTGCTGAGGACAGGAGACATCGGATAAGTGTTGAAACTGGATGAAAGAAACAGATGACCTGCTGGAGAGATGAATTGCTGTGTGCGAGGAGAGTGGGGTGGGACTTTGAACCTGAGATGCTCACTGGCTCAAAGAACATAAAGTCGGAGTGCAGCATGGTGCCCAAACTATTTAGGATTGTTGAGTTTCCAAAGATATTCATGGTTGCTCATATATGCATGTGTCTTTTCATATTGCTTCTTAACAGAAGGGCGATGTTTCACTACTAAATGCACAACTATAAGTTAATGATTCTTTCCTCATCTGTTGCCAGTTAAGGTATTTGGCAGGACTCATACAAGTTAATTACTTTTCCAGTCAATATGAGGCTTTAACCTTTCATGACCTCTGTGTTATTGTGATTCCATTTAATTTAACTCCTGGGAAAAGAAACTTATCCAGCAATGAGGCTAATTATGCTCTCAACATGGAGACAATTGATTTCTTCTGTGACTGAAGTATTTTGATGGATTTATCCACAGTGTTGACAAAAGGTTACAAAAGCCACTCTAAATGCTGTCTATATGTTGAGAGATGGTGTGCCACGCAGCGCCAGTATAGAACATTGTTAACTGTCACCTACGCAGAGGTTGTTAAAATACATGCTAATGCACATGAAGAGTTCAGCCACCCCCATCATCTTCACACCCCGGGATTTTTCTATAGAGTGTCAAACAATGATTATCATATAGCAAAACACACAAGATGTGTAATAGTTAAATGCTCTGATTGTTTATCGTCTATGGCAGAAAGCCCGAGGGCAGATTAGTATGGATCCTTGGCAGAACAAATGAAGATGATTTCAGATAAGTGGCTCATGCACTCAAAACACTGGGTCATCAACATGACCTAGTTTAGAAAGTTTGGTGTGAAAATATCTTCTCTGATTAATCCCCTTTCCAGCTGCTCCCTTCAGGAATAATTATTCTTGATGCAACTCCAAATGCAGATTTGTGAATTATTGAAATCTTGCAACAAATCTTGTCAGCATCAAAATCTTGTCAGCGTCAAATAACATTTCCTCTGATATGTTTTGCAGTGATGCAACACATGAGTCTTTCCTGATGTATAAAATACATTTGTTTGTATGAGAATTGGTATTATTATTCATTTTCATTCAGACCATGAAGATGACGGCACCCCATGCATCATTCATGAAAAAAGAATCACAATATGCTCTTATTGATCTGATTTTCATCCAAGAATAAGAAAAAAAGATTTGTTATTAGAAATGAACTGACATCTGCTCCCAGAGCATGATTACCAGCATGAAGCTAAAAGTCACTGAACAATCCTGAATATTGATATTTTGTAACAAATCCAGTTGTAAAATAGCAATGTTATTGAGGACAACATCTGTAATACAGGCTTTTGACAAAGGAGTAAAGAAGTCATGAGAGAATTTTCAAAATAGATGTATACATTTTTGCAATGAAACCTTCATTTACATGCAGTAATACTGCCATATATGTCACTCACTTTAAGGATCAAGATTCAAGCACAGGCAGAAATTGTGTGACATAAACAAGTGTGCAAGAAGTAAAGATTATCAGCCACTCACAAATATAAAAATATAGTTCAACATGCCATTGTAACTATCATGCATAATGCTAAATTAACCATTAATTAAGATTAATTGATTATAATTGAACAGATAACCAACCAAATGGCAATTAGTTTATTCCCTACATTGTTTACTAGGTAATAATAGCCCAAATTATAGTTATATTATCTAAAAGCAGACAATGCAGTTTCAAATGGCAGGACACACCAAATGTTAAGGATGAGGTTGAGGAAGGACAAAGCCCCTCAGGTTCATGCTAAGACTAATGACAACCAATAGAATTAATGTAACACTTTTAATGTAACACTGTGTAACACTGTGACACTGTTGAACCCAATGTTTTGATGTCAACTTTACGCAAAAACTTAAACAACAGAATGAAATGCTCTTATATTTTGTCTTATGATGGGGTAAAAGAGTTGTCCTGAACTCCTTACACATTTCTAAGCATATTCATTGGAGAATTGAGTGGCATTATCATTCTTTACCACATCATAACAGTGTGGAGTGCCCTCCCATTGTCTGCCTTTAATCAGTAATTAATCAAATGTCAATAAATCTATTGATACTGTATCAGAACTGTAGAATTTAAATTAGTCATTTTTATTCCTTTGCTCAGTAATTTATGGTCCAATTTAATCACTTCTAGACGCCAAATTAAGTATTTTAAAGTTATTTTTTATCAACACGTACCAAATCTGGGAATTAGCTCACTGGCAGCTTCATGTTTATTCTGATTTAATATGTGCCAGTGGATAAACAAAAGAGCTTTATAATGACTTTGGATGTAATGAGTAAAAATACCGCTGCTTTGATGTGAAACACAGATTGCCAAAATCATTTTTGTTGTAGATTTTTAAATTTTGCAGTTATAATGTGAGGCAAGCCGCGTTTCCACAGTGGTGTTGAGGTTTATTGTTGAAATGTGGCTGGTTTAAGTTCAGCTTTATTTCTTTTAACTGGCTTATGCTAACAATCTATGCTAAATTCCTGTGTTTAGGGTATAATTATGAATTCAGAGGTCAATCACAAGTCAGATTAGAATATTGAATAAATATAGCCTATACTTGTTTCAGCATTTGACTTCTGATGGCATGCTTAACTCCTCAGAACATTTTTTGTCTTCATTATAGACTGCTGATAGGATTTTCATAGACTCAGCTATCTGCATTTTTCATGAAGATAATCTAAGTGATTGTGCACAGTTTAAGTGAAATGTTTCAGAGGAATCTTCGCTGTGACGAGGTCCCACCTCAACTATTACATTCAGCACTCCTTTTCTAGAAGAGGAATTTGCTTGCGACTTTCTTGTTTTTCACACATTCTCCTAAGTTATTTTACATGCCTGGTGGATGTTCCTGTCTATAAAGTGTCAGTTTTGTCTTCTGTTGCAATTTAAAAAAAAATAAATAAAAAAAATCACTCACCACACTCCTATCCTCATCAGATCAGCACCGTGAAGAGAACAGCACTGAAAGTACAAAAGTAAGTGCAAACGATTTTTCAATCATGAGAGACCTGGAATGAGAATGAAAGAGAATGAGAATGAGAGAGGATGAAGCAAGGCTACTTGTCGTGAACAGTGAAGAATTTGAAGTAGTAATTTATTGTGAACAGAAGGAAATAGTCTAATACCCCAGCAGGAAGTAGATGGAGGCAAACCCATGAATGAAGTGCTTTGATATGTGAAGGACTTTTCCCGTGGAGCCTAGACACTGGAGGTGGTGGTGATGAGGAATGGACAACTCGATGTCGGGATGTCCTCATGAGAGGAAAACTTCTGATGGTGCAGGGGCAAAGGAGAACTCGACGTCGTGATGTCTTCATGAGAGAGAAACTTCTGATGGTGATGGGGAACGGAAAACTTGATGTCGGGATGTCTTCATGAGAGGGAAACTTCTGATCAGACGAGTTGGTAAAGGGGTAGAGGAGGGTCATGAAATGGCCACAGTGCCAAAATGACAACTGTATGACAGAAGAGAGAGAGAACGCCTTTAAAGTTTGACAGCTTACAAGTGATTGGCGAAAGCTGAGCCTGTCAGATTGACTGTGATTGGTTGAAGACAGGGACGAGCTGGTGCAGCGTGGTAGAAACAGCCGGAAACTGTGCTTGTGACTTACAAGGCATGTGCACGGAGATAGTCTAACTGAACTTTCACTGAGGAGGCTTTCACATCTGGCACAACTGCTTTGTAGTGTGCCAGAGGATGACTGCCCACGCCCCTCCACACCCCTGCCAGTCATTTTTCACATCAGTAAAGTTGCTCCATACTTGAGAACAGTTGTATATCTACACACTCTAATATGAAGAGAGAGAGAGAGATAGCGGAGTACACTGGGCCGTACCATCTTTTCCAAGTGGACTAGGGCATAGTACACTGATCCATGCCTGGGTACAGATTAGTGTTCACACTAATCAAAGAAGATGTACTTTGGGGTCAAGAATGGCCAAATCTGGGTCCCGAGTCCCTGATGTGAAAGCTCCCCAACCTTCATTTCTGGTTTGGAGGCATTTGTGCAGTAGTAACTATTTCCAACCTATGTTTGTAGCACTTGCTGATCAAAAACAAGATAAAAAGATAATTTTGAGGAGGAACAGAAGAGTTAAAGTGTTGTAATTTGCTTTCTGCTGCAAGCCATTATTCATTGATTAATAGCAGGCTAAATGGCTGGGGAGAAGAGAACATGTTTACTGCTGATATCTCATTGCAAATGTACAAATAAATGCTTTTTTGTTTTTTTTTGCTTTGGATTTTAGAGTTGAGGAGAAATAACTATATTGTCCTGCACAGATATTTCACTATTTATGAAGGCACTGCAAATGTGAAATGGCCCAATATAATCAATTTTCAATGACTGATTTTATCACTGAAAACATCACTTTAATAACAGAGTTTGAAGTGAGACTCTAAATTGCAAATAGGTGTGAATGTGTTTGTCTTTTTGTTAGCTTTGTGATGGACTACTGATCTGTCCCTGTTTTTATTCCTGCCTTCAGCCAAGTGCATACTGGGGTCAGCTTACAGCCCCTCTGTAATATGCAGTTTTTAGTGCCTACCGACTAATATGAAATTCAATTCAGTCTTTCTGAAAAATCCACCCTATGTAGATTTTCCTGACACTCGCATAAAAATGTCTCCATACCATTACATCCAACCAGAAATTACCTTATATCCATGTCTTGCAAGATGCATGAAATAACATCTGTTGATTTCAAACCTCAAAAATGTTTCTGGTACAAATATTTTCTTTTGACTTCCATGTGACACAATGTGCTAGGCAAATATGCAACTTGACCACATTTTGATAATGCAAGTTGTATACATGTAGACATAACTGGTGTCTACTAATGCAAATAAAACTGTAGCAATTATTACTGTGATTATGATTGCAACTAACTTGATAATAGTAACAGAGATGGTATGATGTGGTCTCTGCTTTTCTCACATTATTACCTCAACCTCGTAATCACATTATAATTTCATTTCTGACGTGCGTGTAAATGTGGCAGTGGTTTTACGCAGGTGAGTAAGGAACCTTTTTGTGTGGTCACTTACACTGTTACCTCAGTGAAGCGGTGAAATAAATCCCCCATTAAGTCCAGGAGAAGATTTCTACCCAACAACTATGCATGTCCCTGGAGACTACAGGAGCAACCAGGAGAAAGCAGAGAGAGAGAGAGAGAAACAGAGACAAAGAAACAGAGAGACAGAGAGAAAAGTCAGTGCCTATTATTCTTATTCTTTGTTATTCACTGTGGGATTTCTCTTGGGGGAGACCGAGACCTCAGCAATAATGAAAGAAACTGACAACGGAGAAGAGTGGAGTGCTTTCGATAAACTAACTGTGTCAAAATAGAGAGGAAAACAGCGATATTTTAAGTAGAAAGGATTA
This sequence comes from Myripristis jacobus, assembly GCA_900302555.1. Classification (NCBI taxonomy): domain Eukaryota; kingdom Metazoa; phylum Chordata; class Actinopteri; order Holocentriformes; family Holocentridae; genus Myripristis; species Myripristis jacobus. The sequence continues at coordinate 30,398 of OMLB01028903.1, read as the reverse complement.
GACAGACCAAAATTATACTTTAAACTACTGGGGAAGGTGTTCAGGAACTCACCAGTAAAATTCACATTTAATTGGTGCACCATTTTTTTTTCTAAAATCCCTAAAATCTAAAAATTGCTTTTAAACTCTTACCCCCCTTTTTTTTTTTTTTAGAGGTTTTGGGTGAAAAT
>OMLB01028903.1:4053-30208 GCA_900302555.1 Myripristis jacobus | reverse complement strand
GTGAAAATGGTGTATCCTAATAAAAAAAACAGCTTTTACAGCACAACAATAAGGCCTACAAGCATAATTTTGTTATCCCCAGTATTCAAATTTCTCAGAGAATGTGAATCAGTTCTGATCAAGCCTCTGGGTGCTTTCCATCCAAACCTAAAGTTTCTGAAAAACAACAGAAAATGACAATCTTTAGTTCTGCCTGATCAAAATTTCAGTGAAGTGAGCAAATGATAGCCTGTGGCTGTGGACTTTTGCAGCAAAATTATGCACTAGATCTGTTCCTTATCATGTCAGCACTATCTCTGCCAAAATAGATGCAAAGGCAGTGAATCACAACAAATATACAGCTTTTTTTGTTTTTGCATGTCTAAGTGGCCTGTGTGCAATACATACATGCATGCATCGCACAAAATGCATTCATTTTTGTGTAGGAATGCAGATATTTTGTTTCATATTATTTAATTTATCCTTTAATTTAGCCAGGAAAGTCCCATCCAGATACAAGATCTCCTCTTCCAGGGAGTCTTGGTCAAGACATCAGCACAATTAGTTTCACTTAAAAAAAAAAACTATTTCACATGATTACTTCTAAGGTAATGATATTTTGCAGAAAAAAGAAAGATTTCAATTAAACTTCTCACAACCTTCCCAAGAAGCCAACTCTGACATATGTGAGACAGACACCTCAGATTAGTCTGGATATGGGGTTTCACTGCATTTGTTCTACTTTTTCCTGGCATAAATGATTTTTGCCAGATATTTGGCTATGAAGTGACAATACAGTTGAATGCATGAGACTGAGAAGTGATCAGATGTGTAGCCCAAGTTCTGTGTAGTAACAAGCACTTGCCAATAGAGTAGACACAGCTCCATCTATTCCCAGAAAACTAAAACCTGTATGAAACAGAAAAAAAAGGCAGGGGTTCAGGGTTAAATATACTGATAATTCAAATTTAATTATTTAAATAACTTGTAAGTTTCAGGTTGCATAGACTGTGGTGTTTCCACTTAGATTCAAGGTGTGCCAAGAAAAAGAAACGGTTAAGGAGCACATTTTGCAGCCATGCCCCATGTATAACAGCGTCTTTATGGCAAGAGTGGTTTAGTTCATAGGGGTCAAATGTTCTCACAGTCTGTGAATATTTCCCTTCCATAGCAAAACAGCACAGAAAGAGTGGACAAAGGAGGGCGCAATTAAAAGTGTGCATCAAAAGAATCCAGTTTGATTGAGGAGCCACAGCTCATTTTAACCACCTCTGGCTGTGTATAAAGACGCTGATGATTCCTCACAGGTTGAGGAAAAAATGCCACGTTTAACCAAGGTGAATTTTATGACCACAAAATGACCTGACTACTGACCTGAACGACCTGCGTCTATAAGAAAAACGCAACACTCCTCTGCTGTTGGGTGCCATTTTTTTAAAAAAAAATGATGCAGGCCCTTTAAGCTGATTGTAACCTCTAAAATCAATTTCAAGATCTATTTGCTCACAGCGACTAATCTCCACTCTTCATATATCATTGTGTTGCTTTGCTAGTGGTTTGCTTTCTCATGTATAACACAAGCATAAGAAATAATAATGACAGAAGACAGGAATATATGGCACACATGGACATATATTAAGGCTGCACTGCTTATTATCATGCAACACTCTTCATCATTCGTTTCACTTCATCCATGTGATCCCTGCACTTCACACCGTTAGCCCAACTGATGAAAAGAACAATCATCCTATATCAGCAGCATAATTGCCCTTAACTTGTGTGGAGCTCCATTACAGCCATCACTTGGAGTCGTGGAACTATCACGACCATGTGCTGTGGAAGATTAAATGGTGCATTGCTCTTTCTGGACAAGCCATATAAATGCCAGACCATATAATTATGATTAGGAGGAGGCATCTCCCTTAAATGTTAATTGAATTAGGAATTTGGATGGAACCCTGAGCGCCCCTAGATGAATGTGTGATGATTTCAGCCCGTATCTGTGGCTAAGAAGGGCACATGCTGATTTTAATTTGATCAAATGCATGGGGACATTAAGTGGATAGTCCTGCTGGGTTTTTCTTCTCCCGTCTCCCTGCATTTACACATTTCCTAATGAAATTAAGAGAAAGAGCAGTGACATGAAGGGTTGTTCAAACTGGTAGCATAAAGCCAAATGATGCTTTTATGACTTTCCGCTTGGGTGCTCCAAATGCTCTGTTCATTAGAAGGCCTTCTAGCTGAGTGGAAGGGACTGCAGGAGAAAGCATTAGCAAATGAAGTTGCCATATTATCGTGCATGATCACTGAGACTTCCATCATTTTTTTAAATGCATGACAAGTCAACAACAGGAGAGTGAACATGCCTAAATCTTTCATCTTGATTTCAATAATTTGCACTTAATATATTAAAGCATCCAGTATCCTCTCAGAACTGAACGTTATTTTTCCTGAGCATTATTTTTCACTTGAAGGCTTGATCATTTTCATTTGATGATGATGATGATGAAGTTTTTTTTGGTGTGTTTGTTTGTTATGTGAGTGATCATGTGGCTGAATAAGGATGTCAGACAATATTTGCAAAAAGGTTAGGTTAGTTGAGCTGTTCTCCCACCGTCAAAATAAAAGCAGCCCTTGCGCATGCTAATTCATGTTGTTGAATGGAACTTGTTTCAGCATGCGCTATAGTCAACGTTATAAAAAGAGATCACCACACAAAGATGTCAGATGTGCCAAAAACACATTCTACTTCAACTACTCTGCAAAAAGCTGAAAAAAGCTTTCCACCGAAACAGCACAGATGAAAAACACCCAGGTCCAGAGAGCATGTTTTCAGGAATTAGTTCAGTTCAGTTCAGTTTAGAATACTTTATTAGTCTCAAAGAGCAATTCATTTTTTACAGCCTATCCCATTCATGTAGGTAAAAATAAATAAATCACTACAATTAATAAATGATGCCTATATTTCAAGTGATACTCCGTAGATTATTTGAAATTTAATGAGTTCCATCACATACATGTTAAAAAAAAAACAACAACTAAGAAGATGAAACACAGTTGGGCTTCTAAGGTTTTCACCTGAAATCAGAAAAGTATAAACTGAGGTCAGGATGCAATTTCAATCCCTCTGAAACTCTCTCCGGAGAATAATGAGATGAGAGGGATCATAAGAAAGGTCTCGTCAGTAGAATTGGTTTGCAGCCACAGAGCCATCAGTGTCACTGCTGTGAGACAAGCAGCTGTCAACAGGTGCCCCATCTCTCTTCAAGACCTCTGCACTCTCTGAACACCTCTATCTCTTGGCTTTTTTTCCATCAAAGATCACTCAGTTTCACCTGTTTCTCCTCTGAGGAGTGCTGTTCAAGCACAAGATGTAGCGCTATAAGGCACGAAGGGATTTGGTGTCCTCAGATCAAAGTTCAGCAGCTGAAGTGCCAACTTTATCTGATCACCGAGCTCACACAGCATCAACTCCTCTGCATGTATGAATTCTCCATATTCTGATGTAACGTTGTGACATTCCAAGCTGCTCTACCTCAGCATAAAACTTTGGAACTAAAGCCTCATCTCCCAGGAGGGCGGTATTTATAGAACTTTTTTCTCCTTTTTTTTTTTTTTTTTAACAGAAAATTTTGATTCAACAGTTCTAGTAATGAATTCAATGCTGAATCAGACCCTTCCTCAATAGGGACTCAGTTCAGCTTTAATCATCTCTTGCATGGACTTTTGCATTTTTCCTCTAGCTTGAGCTCCAAAAGTATTGTCTTTGGTCCCTGCTACAACTCATCCATTGTCTGCGGCCTCCCCATATTCTCCCAAGTCATACAATTCCTGCATTCTCTCTGCTGATTGACCAGGACTGCTCAAATTTAATTCAGAATCCTGGTATTCCTGTGAAAGGCTGCTAGTAGAGTTACACCCAAGATGTATCTCCAGGCTGTGGTTCAGCCCTGCTGACCAGGCCTTAGCACTTCTCCCTCCCAGGGTCTGCGATGGGAGAATGAACTTCCCATTCAAGTCAGTACAGTACAGTCACTCCATATTTTCACTTCCACCTGAGATCACATCTCACCTCCTCACTCTCCACCTTGAAGCACTCTCTCCTTTCCCAGATCTTTATCCTATAAACTTTTTTTGAGGTAAAAAGTTCCAATTTCTTTTCCCAACTCTTATCCAACCTACAGTATACTATCATTTTTTTGAGGGTCTGAGAGTTATATCATCATCTGTTGTCAGGACACTGATTGAGAACTCCATGTTTCATTAAAAATAAGCAGCAGCCTCAAACAAAATGTCTGGTCAAAAACTGTGTGTTTTACAGGTAAAAAGGCCATATAGCCCTTGATACAGGTACGTGGGCAGTTTTGATATGACCATCATGGAAAAGGCAAAGTATTAGGGCTGAAACTGGAAAACAGGAGTCATATATAGTCCTAAACAAATTATTTAAAAATAAGATTTATTTACAAAATTCCAAGGTGGAACACTGGTTTTGATTTTTTAAATAAAAGCCATTTTCTTGTGCAGTGATAACGGAGGATCTACTGAAAAGTAGCCACAGTAAAAAAAAAAAAAAGCCCTCAGAGGATTTTAAAATGGACCAAATGTTACTGTATCATAGAGGTACGAGCGTGGGAAGACAGGAGACGCTCTTTATTTAAAACGGTGTCCATCATGACGAGGGAACAACCAGTTTTCAATTAAAGGGGAAGATCTTTATTGTCATGGGACTGAGAACAAGTCACTGGTATATGCCTGGAGGGTCTGACTTCGCTCTGTTTCATTAACTGTCTCCTCCATGCATGGATTTCCTTTTACCTTTCCCCAGCAGCCATTTTGTATTTGATTCAAGTAATTTTCTACCTATATGGGGGATTCAACAGAAATCAATCAAAGAGAACAATGTAGAGTCAGGCGAAAATTGATACAGTGAGTGAAATATTTACAACTGATGTAGATTGATTTTTTTTTTTTTTTAATAAGTGTAACACCTGAACACTCTTCCAATTCATTTATGTGGGAAATGTGCTCTTTAACCTTTTGGATTTCACATTGTTTTTAATTTTTGCAGCAGTATTGATTTCCATGGCAACATGCTTGCGTATCTTGAAATCCATATTTGATTCCTTGAGTTTATTCAAGATGTATTCTGAAGGCTCTGCTGTGCCAATTTTAACAAAGTTTGTTCCAGAAGACAGATGATCAAACTTGAAATTGGTAAATCAGCTCAGAGATCATGCAACCTCAAACGTGGAGCATAGATGCATTATGATGTGGCTTTATGAACACTGAATCTCCTTGGAGCTCATGTGTAACATATAGGGTGATGGAATACACAATCCATCCCTAAAAAAAAAAAAAGAGCAAGAAGACGTGAAAATGTTGATATTTCTTTCAAAGGAACTCATCTACTTTTCAAAAGAGGTTCACCCTTATAGCATGTGAATGACAATTCAATAAGATGCTTAAAGTCTAATCCGGTTTGTGGATTGCCAAGGTCTAATGTGTGAGACTGGGAGATAATCCAGGAGGCTCTGAAGATTTCTGAAAAGATTAGTTTACCAGTTCACACACAGAGAGATGTGACAATCCCTTGTGCCAGCATCCAGGGTGAGCGCCCCTGCAGAAGGCAAATTCAGATGTTAACACAATGATGTACTTAGGCCCATAACAAGTGTTGCAGCGGTAAATAGAGAGGTGTGTAGCCTATGATCTCCAGTGATTATCACAACGCTCACAGCCAACATCATGACTAGAAATAAATTCCAATTTCAGGATTTCTACATTTTCCTGTAAAAATATAGTGTACATCAATTTGATTCTGCTTGCTAATGTATATATGGCGAGTTTACATTGTTAAGAATTACATTATCTTAAAAAGATGCACAGACTTTATCCCATGAATGAAATGCGGGGTACACCGTTTGTGCAGGTTCACCCTCCACCAACATCCCTGCCCTGTACAGCTCTAGAAAGCTCAGCGGTAATACTGGCACCCCAAAACTACGCCTTACTTGTGCCTAAGCCTAAGTTCTTTTCACGCCTGCTGTCAACTAAAACAAAACAGCATAACCCTGTATTAACAATTAGGCTCATGCCTAGTTGACAGCATTGCCCAGTGAAGTCTAAACTCACTCTTGGTCTCAGTATCAACAGGGCAGTGGGAGGGCTGACCCCTCTGGTTTGAAAAATCCCTCTATCATCTAAAAGACAGTTCTTGGACTGGATTTCAACTGAGATTATTTCTAGGATGCAGGGGAGGGCTAGGAATGAGGTTGTACCACCCAGCCAATCTACCGACAAACCAATACAAGTAAATATACTCCCAACAAATGGGGCAGGGCAAAGGAAACCAAGCCAATAAAGAAATAATTATATATAATTCCCTAGCTTGTAACATGGTACTTACTGTGCCGTAGTGATAAACCAATATACCGCTTTGGAACCTGTGCCTCAGCCGTATGCCTTTGCACACTTTCTTTAATGTGTGCTTTAAGCTCTACCCCCAAATGCTTAATTCATCTGGTGGTCTTGAAGGTGACTTTGCTTCAAACCCTGGGCATCTAACTTTCCTGGGATGCACTCCAGGTTTCTCCCCCTGCTGCTCCCACCTGCTGTCAACTCAGTTTACTTGAAGGAATTCTTCGGCCTCTAACATAGCATCAAGCTGAAGTGATTTTGTGATGAGGTTTTAACATGTACTTTTTGATGTAGCCACTCACTCTCTCTCAACCTGCCTTGTCCAACGCCTTCTGTTCGTTTCACGTAGTGATTTCCTATATTTCCCAGAATTACTTTCAGCAAGCTCCAGAGAGGGGACGCGAACTTGTCGCAATCAAGGGTGGGTTATGTTTGGGTCAAGAGAGCAATGGATAGAGCAAAACAGTGACAGATGTTTCCATTGGGGAAAAAAGTGAGCGTGACACAACTTATTCAAAACACATCATGGTGGTTGTGCATTATTGCCTCCTGTGGCTGCTGATGGTGGTGAGGTTAGTATCCCCTCATATTCTACGATGGAGTTCTCCTTGTTTGATTGTTTAATATTAGTGAAAAAATGTTATGTCTAGAGGAAGCCGTTGCCCTTTGGTTATGAGGGTCTGACACCAAAACATAAATAGGCTATATGAGAATAAAAAAGTACATCACAAAAAAAATAAAAAACAAAAAAGAAATGGGCTAATATACTACATCCTCTACAATATACAAACTGCTGTACCTCTGATAACAGCACAAAGTCTGGTTTTAAGGTATTGCTTATCATATCCCACAGGACTGTCAGCTGCTTCCTAGTCTTTTATTACCTTTGGATGAAAACCATTTTAATTGCAAGTTACAGAAGGAGGCAGGTATTTTGGCTGTCCTAACTAGAGAGGCAACACATTGTGCATATGTGCTCGTCAAAACAGAAAGGTGCTGGATAGACATAACTCATAGTGCACTGTACCCCCCCACACCCCCACCTCAGTGACTCTGAGCCCTTGTGAAGCACTTGGCATTGAATCGTGGCAGATGATTAGACTGTGATCCATGATCCCAAGATAGCGGGATTTGCCAGGGTAATTTGTGTACATGTGGGATAGGCTGTTTCGGGTCACGGGGAATCAGCAAGCAAGTCATGACTGGGTGTGTGTTTCAGACTGCAGCACAGGATGCCACCCAGTAGGAACACAAAATTACTTTGAATTGGTTATGCTTCGAGTTTATGGGGTCAGCTACAGAGCACAATAGGCGTAGCTATGAAATCTCTAAAGATCCAAGCTCCTAGCGTAACAATGGAGAGACGGCTTTCTGTTCGAGATGAAGAATGACCTTTCAGTTTGAGGTGCATTGCTTTAAAAATGGTATCTGCTTCAGTTAGAATGAGATTTTCTTGAGAAATATGCCATCAAGTCTTCATGTAGTCTGCACTCACCTCCTCCTATCAGTCATCACATTGAGAAATTAGGTTCTCCATTCCTTCAAGCATGCATAAATAATGATAATGACTTAGAGAACCTTTAATGAGGAACCATCTCTGTGTTTGGGTGGTGAAAGTGCCCTTGAAAATAACAGTCGGGACTGAAAAATGGTTTTCTTAAGGCAATTTGTGCTATATTCCTTGGTTGAAATATAACAGGCTAATTATACATGTTGCAGTTTTGTAACCTTGAAGTGCATTTTGGTGTCATTTATCTGATTAATCTATTCCAGTGTTATATATGCATTAGATTTCAAGAAACGGAAAGCTAAATCAGTTGCAGTTTTTGTGGTAACAAAGGGTTTCATATACGGAGCATGTCTACATTCTGAAGCCTTTCCACTTAGGTCATATGAAATTACAGTTCTGTGATGGACTGGTGGCTGGTGTCTAGGGTGTGTGCCCCCCTTCCGCCCAACAAGTGTTAGGATTAGCTCCGGCAACCTGCGACCCTAATTAGGATAAGCGGCTTGGAAAATGAATTAATGAACGAATGAAACTACAGTCCATTTAACAGTTCCATCACAGCCGACATGCCGCTCATGAGGTGTGGGAGAGATGTGGTAAATTGTGGAATTTGTGGAACAGGCCAGTTAACCCCATGGGCTTTCGTCTTTCTACTGTAAGTATACTTTCAAATCTAATGAATGACACTTTTTTGATCTACAACCATGCTTGCAAATGCGCATGGCGGCTAACATCCACTAAAGTGTCTGTCTGCACTAACCTAGTCACATGTTGCAGAAGTACCCATTTGACCGTGAATGTTTTTCAAGGTGTGAAGAGATTGTCCTTTTCCGTATCGGAGATGAGTGCTCTGGCTAATCCATCATGTGTCGTCAGCTGTCAGACTCCGGGAAAAACAATTAAAGGTTTCACACACAGGTCGGGATGCTCCAATAGTCAATGAAGCAACCTCAGTGTGTGGGTCTAGCAACGATAGATTCATTAGGAAATGCCAGTGAGGGAGGGATGCATAAGGGAGACAATTAAATGACCTAGAATATATGAGGTTGAGGACTCAGGGGATTGAAAAGACAAAGAGAAAATACAAGTGATATGGAAAACAAGGGTACAAGAGCGCAGGCTTGATGCACTATGATTGTTAAGCAAAGTCAATAGGAAAATGACAGACACACTGCACATGAAGAGTGGTTGGGAAATGGTGATGTCAGCGTGTCGTGAGGAAGCTGTGCACTAGGGCAGAGTAAGAGCCTGAGCTAGTTTAGACAAGCAAAACAAAACAGGCCTGTGGGCTATGGCTTGGCCGAGTTTTGGATGACCTCCTCATGTCAACAGGCGGAGGAACACATCATATTTGTATACAAGCGGGAAGCACACATCCCGTAAAAACCATATAGTCTCGGCATTTGGCCAAGCTCGGAGTCAGTGTAATCAATCACATATCACATGCTCACTCTATTACTGTTACTTTTCATCAGTGTCGACGATGCAATCCAGAAAGAGAGCAGGACTAAGTCATAGGGCATTGATAATATGATTTTCATACTGTGTCTAAATCTACAATAGTTTCCAGAGGTCAGACAGGCATATTGTTCACTAACAACATTTGGCATTCCATTGATTCCAACCAGTCGTCTTTAGCCCTTGGGCACTGGGATGTGGCGCATTGATGAGGCACTTAATCAGGGGAAAAAAAGGTCAATTGAAGTGATTGATACACTCTTTTATGAGAGGTAATAAAGATGGTATTACTTGTGAATTTTGTATGATGGATCAGGCTGACATTTGCTCCGATTGGGCCATAAAAAGCCAAAGTAAGAGCGAGACAGAGTAATAACATCCTTATTTTTGTGTTTGAATGTTATGCTGCTATAAAACATTCCTTGCTATCTTGTTTGTGATGGCGGTGGAGGCAAGAGCCCTTGGGGTCAATGTTGAAGCTCTCTCTCAGTTGCGGTTTATGGCTGCCAAGTGTGAGGAGAGGAACCACCACCCTTGGGTAGCCTGGGTATGGATTGTTTGTTGAATCATTGATCCACATACTGTAGCTGTAAGGCAATGTGCCATTAATCTAGCTCACCTCCTGTTCTTTGAGGAATAAATTTACAGAATTTGCTCATCAAATATTGAATGAAGCCTGCTCCATTACTGGATACTTGTGTAAAGTAAATAAAAACCACAGGATATGAAAGTAGATCATTCTTCGAACAAAGCGTGGTTGAAAAGTGGGAAGAATCACACCACACAGTGCAAATTTCAGTGTTTCATGGATGGAATAGCTTTTGCCAAATAGAGGGCAGAAGAAAGAAAAAAAAATATTTGAATAGCCCTGCCAACAAACTATTCCTAAACAACTTTTCATGAATTTGTTCCCTTTAACTGAACTTCATCTCATGACGAGAAAGACGCCCACACTTCCTTAATGTACTTCTACATACTGCACTGGCCATTTCATTTCATTTGCATATGCATATTTCTCATCCTTCTGCTTACAGTGGCAAATTCACTTCTCAGCATGACACAGGAGGTCCCATGCATAGCTAATGCTCAGCAGTAAATTACATTAATTGTTTTAAACCCTGACATATCAGCACAATTATACCTGTCTCAGCAGTGCAGGCAAATGTATTATTGATCAAATGTTCACTCTTCAAATGATATCCTTCTGCAGCAGGAAGGGATGGGAAGAGAGAGATGGATGCACCGGGAGAAAACACATTTCTTTTCTACCTGGTCTGCTCAGCTGTGACAAACTTCCTACTTTCCTCTCATCTCCTCTCTAGTTTGTCACTTCTCCCTGTTTATCAAACTGACAAGCTACATGACTCACTGTCAGCTCCATGTCTGCACTAACTAAACTCTCATCCTCTCTGAGAAGTGCTGTCTTGCAACATAAGTAATTTGAGAACCAGATTCTTTTTTTTTTTCTTTTGGTTTGATGGACTCATCCCTAATAAGGATTTAAACCAGAAGCTCAAGTGTTTTTACACGTAGGTAGCATCCACATAAAACATAATGATAAAAATTTTTAACCAGTTAACACCCCCAACCCCACGTCATATGCACACACGCAAAAGTAAGCAAAGAAAAATAAAATGGAAAAGAGAGATTACATTATATATAGGATTGTCAATGTGGCTGTTAAGCCATGGTAGAAATCATACATTATGCATATTTCCATTCAGCCCTTTCCCTTCCTCTTAACAAGGTCTAAGAGTGCCACATTTTCAAAAGAGATCCCTGTTATCCTGAAACTCTTAATGTTGCCTGCTCATAAATGGCTTTCTCTGACGTACACTCCTCCTATTCCTCAAATGAAGGTGTGTGACTTCCTCTGTGTAATATTGCATATTCCTTACTCAGTTACCCTTTTTTACTCTCTGTGTTGGGCCATTTGCTTCAAACTCTTGTAATTTATGTCTGGGCTTTAAATCGCTATTGAACATCAGGGAAGCAAGTGGCGCAAGCAATAACATGAATAATCCATTGGCAGTTTCTGTTAGAATGAAAGCGAATGAGACCTCAATCACCATCACACTCAAGGGGAGTAAAACCAGGTAATGGCATTAGCCTTTCCTCCTAAAAACTGAATATGCTTTGCATATTGAACTTGTAAGCATCCATCTTGCTAAGGGCTGTGCTTGGAGGTATTACAATGTCATTTAGACTTGCACAAGAAACCGCTAGCATTTTTGTGCAGTGTTTTTTTTTTTTTGGGTGTGTGTGTGAACAGCAAACCGCATTATGCACTTTTGTAACCCTTCAGAGGCTCTTTGGTTAGTGGGACTGAAAAAAAATTAGCCATTACTGCCCAGCTTCTATCATGGAAACCCTCCAATAAAAATGAGCCACAGCCAATTTGTAAGCCTTCCTGATAGCCTGTAGCACTTCCTCCACCACACACTACGAGTAACATTCCCCAAGGCTTGGCATTATCAAAACAGAAGGCCCACCTTCTTTCATTGTGCTGTTCAGGAAACCAGCCTGTTCCTATGAAATAAATCCTAAATCCTAAACCATATTATTACAAAAGTTTGCTCATTAGTCTGCAATGCAAGTGAGCCGTTTATTAATCCATTACAAAAACCAAGGAACTAAGGCATGGCTACTGGCGTCAAATTGTGAAGCCAAAATTTTCCTTCACACTGTATTAATGACACTGCACTGAAAAGGTACTTGCACTTGAGGCTTTTAAAAGTGAAGTAAGCACAATTGTTTTCCTTTTAAACATTCTCTTTTCTTTTCTACACACATTGCAATGCCTACAGAAAACAGTGATATATCTAACACCTTCCTAGCATTGAGAACATTTGAAATTCATCACATCCATTGCTCATTCCGGGCACGTCCGTCAATCTGCCTGTGAAACGAGGACCCACTGGCTACTGGCCTCAACACATCAGCTCCTCTTTCAGCCATCTAACAACTCTTTCTGAAGTCTTCACACACATTGATTTCTCATTTTCAGCAGGCTGCTGCCCGCTAGGACATGGCTCATGCTTTGTCTCATGTGCGCAACAAGTACAGTTGGTCATGCTCAACATAGCAGCTGCAATGTACAAGTCATGATATCAAAATCACATATAAAACCAAACATCTTACCACAGACCATTCATCAACAAATTCAACCTTTTGTGATTGTTTATTAAGTATGAAAATAATTCCCTACCAAAACTTCCATTTGCTAATGACCTTGTTTGGTTCATTAAGATTATTTTTTTAAATTAAATTTTTAGTAACACAACCATTTGGCCATCATGGCTCTATATTTGCAGCTAAAATATCTTGGAAAAGCTCCTCCATCTTAGAAATTAAACCTTGTAACATGGACACACACAATTCATCAAGATGCTGTGACCTTGGGAAAGGCTGAAATCATATTAAAATGTAAGAAATATAGCTGGACTACTTAAGTTAGGAATGTTTACAAATATTTATTGTCCATACATTTGATATGCATTGCAAGGTTTATGCTGGCTTTTCCATAGCATGTAAATCACATAAGATTTGGATTGATCAAAGGTCAACTGTGTATTATTATTTACGTATTTTTCCTCTGTATGATGAACCTGAAATGAAGCAGATTTTGTGATGTCTTGCTCAGTCTGATAACATTCAAGTTATCCGTAAGTATGTTCATATTGGCACATGAAGTTGGTAGAAGGATTTAAATATCGCTGCAAATGATTCTCTGACAACTTTGTGGATAAACCAATAATAATTAAATTACACATAAAATCTTATTTGTCTGGGCAAGCTGCTATTCCAACTGTCCTAGACAACCAAAACAAAGTCACAACAAATTTTTCATAGACATCAACAGAGAGCGTCCTGCCAACTACTGCCCATCAATAATAAATACTGACATTTTCAGACTGTAAATTCAAAGTAGTTTCAATGAGTTCATTTGCCATATTAAATAAAAAAAAAAGTGTGAATATCATTCCTGCATAGTATCCAAGCACTTTATAACAAGTGCAGCCCATATCCATGACATACTGTAGAGGCAAACACATAAAAACTGTAGTACATGTAAAATTATATTAATATATATATATCTAAAATCAAAATACTCTGTTGATACAAACCGAGTATTTAAGTACCCTGTTGTATTTTCTATTTATCCTATCTGAAAATATCAGACAGTTTAAGGAACTGATTTGTCATATCTTACAAGAGACAAAAAACAAAAACAAAACAAAAATAAAACAAAACAATGCAACCTGATTTCCAGGAGTGAGTACCCTTATTGCCAGCTATGAAGTTCAAAATCTCTGCAGGGCAAAGTGGATTCAGTGCATTTCTCCCTCATGTTGAGAGGGCATTTGTGACCTGATTTTGTGTTCATTGGATGGATATGTACCAACCTGTGCTTCATTTGATTTGAGGAAAAAAAAATAAAAAATCTGCTTCACAGATGACGCTTTCCCATTTCTTTAACAGTCTTGACATTTAGCCATAAACAGATGATGGCATGAGTGCAAGCCCGAGTCTTCATCACGGAAAGCCGTTTGTTACCCACCTTTTTTTGGTCCCTAAAAGAATGTCTTAAAACTGAGTCTCTATTTCTGGAGAGACATTAGTCATTAACGGTGGAATGGTTCTGGTGTGTTATATATGGATTATCTTCTCCGTGCAGCGTCCTTGATGCTCTGTTGTAACCTCTTGGTAAACAGGTGGCTGGCCCTCCCACAGTAGGTGTTTGTTGTGGCCTGCAGCGCTGTTTCCAGAGGCAGAAGCAGTGAGTTCACCATGTTCTCGCCAAATGGGTGCTGTGATGAAAAGAACAGGCTGTGATTACACTGCTGATTTAAATGGCAATCTTATTAATGAAGCTCACACTTTCATCACATCACCGTCCATTCACACTTTGCTTGAAAATGTCTGCCGTGCTTTTCTAGTGGCTGCATTTACTTGAATTTGCGCCTTTCCTCCGCTCTTTACATTGATCATATGCACACTGTGGCTGGATTATGCACAAACTATAGATTTGCAACCACAACCTGACGCCATCAAAATTTGTGTCCACACCTGTTTTCCAAATATATACTGGCATGATGAGATGATAGTAACCTGATTATTATTATTGTTATTGAAATAACACAAATGACACAAAAACAGTGCCACATCTGTAACTGTCAGTTCACGACAATATTACTCTATATTTGATTCATATCTGTCAATTTAACGTGTTTGGATAATGAATATAAATACCACAATAATAGAATGGGCTCAGTAGGGCGTGATGACATTACTGAAAACTAAAACTGTAGCTGCTATATATATTTTTGTTGTATGCTTTTGTGTAAATGTCTATATCAGGGATAAAACTCATAACCACAGTGATAGTTAATGCTACAAACCAAAGCTTTTTTCAGGTATGTGAATAAAGAAGCAGCCTTTTTTCTATACTCTGAGGGTACATCCCTTTTACTGCAATCCTACTAAATAAGATGAGATCCCTATTTTATGACGTCTCATTTGACTCCCGTTTGGCCACACATTAGGTCACTCAGAGCACACTTTCTTTATTATCTTTCATACACAACAGCAGACAATAAAGAACCATTAACAGCCTCCTATCGATTTTTATGTGGATGCTGCTAGTGCACTGTCCATATAGCCATCATGATGCCTCAACGTAGCATCAGCACTAAAAATTTTACAACACTTCAGTGGGCCGAGCTGGGTAATGGTAGTGCCCTTTATTGCGAGCTCCTGTGCTGGCTGGGATAGCCTGCCCTGGGAGACGAGCTGACTAAGGAGCTCTTGGTGGGATGGAAATTAGAGTTTCCTCCCAAACTGCCTGCTCTAGGCTTCAGCTCTGCTGCCTCAGAAGGACTGAGAGGGAACAGATTGGGAGGGAGGGAGGAGGGCTGGCTGAGCTGGAGCAACAGGAAGGACTGATAAAAGCTTCAACTAAAAATTGGCTTACAACAAAAGGATCAAGCCTTATCTTAAGTTCGACTAGACTTCATTCCAGTGCACTAGTATGTAAATTTTACTTTAAAGTAGATCCTATATTCTTCCACTTTGCACACAGATTATGCCTCACCAGGAATCAAGTGAAATGGTATGCGTTGTGTGTGAGTGTGTGTGTGTGTGTGTCTGTGTGTGTGTGTGTACTGTGTTTGTGCTGCCAAAGAGACAGATAGTTGTGTGAGGGCCGAGTGCCCCATTATGAAGCATACTCGTTTACCTAATGGCTGAGAACATTGCCTGCACTGATAGTGGCCAGGCTGGGCCCTGTGGTGGTAATGGATGGAGATCAGCTAATGAAGCTTCCCTCCCTCTACTGATTGCTGCCTGCATGTTGACCAGAGTGTGCTGAAATCAACAAGAGTGGATCGAAGTTGGTCCGCCAGTGGAGCAGTGAGAGCACTCCCCAGGTGACGAGCTAGCTTGCTGTTGACAAATGGGGGGTGTGAGTGGGACAGTTCATCTCTGAAGAGTCACTGTGCTGGACGTAGCAGGGAGGGTCCAGTTTGGCAGCTTTGGGGAAGCTGAGGCAGAATGACGGGAAAGTTAAAGGGTCTATTGATTTATCACTTTCAGCTGGGTGGATAAAAGTATCCATAACAGAACTGCTGTGGCCTGAAGTGCTCCTTGATGATGTGATTAGTAAATGGTTGTCCAAATAAAAGCTGTACAGCTGTACAAATAAAATAGAGAGGAAAAACTGAGAGGTATCAACATCAAACATTATTTCACTGTACTCCCTGGTTATTACAGAGATTTAAATTATGTCCTACAATTGGCTGAGTTTAGTGTGGACCAATTTCAAAGGAAACCATTAGAAGAATTAAAAAAAAAAGAAAAAAAGATGTTATTATTAAAGTTACACTTCACTCAAAATTAAAAGTGCTGTCCATCCAGTTAGTTTCACATGTAAATTTTCAATGGGGTGGCTCCAGCCCCACTGTACCGGGGTCCTGGGAGACAGGGAACACTGTGGCTGGCTAGACAGCTATAGGTCTCTGGTCAGTAGAGGCCATTCTTACCTTTTGAATGGCTTCGTAAACGGCTCGGAACGCTGGCTGCTTGTCATCATGGTAAACACCCCTGTTACCATGAAGTATGAACACACCTTCTTGCTCAGCTTGTTTACAGTTGCTGCCATAGATGCAGTGATCTGGACGGTAGTTCCACTGGCAGGGGAATACATATAGGCTTTCTATGGGACAGGGAGAGAAATTGTTGCATAATTATGCTTATATATTACGCATCAATACACAAGATGACTGTGTCTATTTAGTGAAAACCCATTTTTAAAAAAGACCATAAAATATATAAAACAAGGCACTGACACTGGTCAAAGAGGGCTCCTCATTAATGTCCTAACACAGCATCTATCGCTCAAATTCAAACTTTGTATAGGGTAAAGACAAACCTGGGTTGTGGTGAAATATGATATTGAGGAGGTCCTGGTCACCCCACGTGATATTGAGTTTATACTTCTGGAGTAGCGGCATCAGCATTTCCTCCCATCGCAGAGGAACTACTGTCATGTCATTCTGGAAAAGAAAAGAAATATTCAGGAATGAGACAGCAATAATATAATTTTGATTTTATGAATCAATAAACCAGCAGTCCTAGGGAACAAATCTCCTTGTCAACACATTCTATATCAACTGAAGGCAGCTCTATTTAATAGTCAACCAAGGATAGTCAACCAAGAACCTTTGTCAGTATTTCGAAAAGAATGACAACAGTGATCTCAACTGGTCAACCTTGGTAGTACAGCTACTCTGGAGACCCACTTCAAGGTTCCTACACTTCTCAAAATTTCACACTTTTCCAGCAGTTTACATCATGATTGGATGTGATGTAATGATTAGATCGCTGTTATATTAATGTTGGGCTGATAACACAACATCATCCAGCCCGTATCACTCTGTAGTTGAGTAGTATTCTTCACAAAAAAATCATATGAAAACTGACAATAGGCATAATTTGCATCAGAACTGAGCCATCATTCTTCCATAATTTAAGAGTTTTTGTTTTGGGCAATATATGAATACCGGGAAATTATCACATTCTTTTTCAATCTTATTTCAAGCTCCCAGATGTGCACTGAAATCTTTGCCTTTCCAGTAAAGTAATTACTCACAAAGCATAACATGTCATCATGGGAGATAAACATTTTGACATAAAAACTGTATAAATATTAACCACTTTGCATACATCATGAGACATGGCGATGTACAAATCCCCACACACAGCAGCAGCTGATAATGGTTTTACTAGATAACTACAAAGAATACTCACAAGAAAAACAGCTTGCCCATTACCTTAAAATATTTCTCCCTGATGCGTGTCATGTTCATGAGCATGACCCCTGAGTTGATGCCTGTCTTGCCATAATAAGGGTGGCGGGCAAAACGGTTGTACCAGGCAATGCGTGGCTCCTCATGCTCCGGAGCCATAGCAGCTAAGTGGCTCGAATTGAACTGTGACAAAAAGCCCCATATCTCATCCACAGGCTGCAGAAAAAGTATGTCGGTGTCAACATAGAGAAGTGAGTCCACATTCTTCAGGATCAGCTGGAAATCAGAGACAGCATAGACCTTATGAGCACATTTATCATATTTATCATCAAGAATAGTCATATGCATGGAGGATGAGCCTAGACCTACTGGTAGGAAGAGCCTCTGAGATGCACAGGGCTTGAACAGCCTCTTCCACTCATTGGCATTCTCACTGGGAAAGGTGATGGGATAGGTGGTGAAGTTAAATCTGGCCTGGACCAAACTGGGCCATGAGTCCAGCTTAAAGAAAAGATAGGAAAAGACAAGGTAGACTGTAGTGCACAAATATCATCATAAAAGCTTATGGCTGACAGATACCCTTTCCACTGTGACCTAAAATATCTGTTTCTGTCTGGAACTTGAGCCCAATATAAACAGGTTGACCAGCATTTCACTCTCGCATTCTGAACCCTGCCAATAGTCCTGGGCAGTGGTTCTCCATCTTTTTGGCTCGAAACCCCTTAAAACAAACCAAAACCTACTGGCAACCCCCTGACACAGGCTGAATAGAACAGAATATATTGTCATTGTACATGTACAACATAATTGAATGCAACCTTCCCAGTGCAAAGTTCAACTCATTAATAAAAAAAAAAAACATTAATAAAATATTAAAAACAAAAAAAGTAAAAAAGACACAACAAACACTAAAACAACAACAACACAGGTCTCCTATATTGCACTTCAAACATATTTCAAAAGTCAAGCCACAGTGCCTGTTTTAGTGTTGAGTTTACAGACATCGCCACAAACAATAACAACCTTCTAAGATTGTTTCATTTGCCAAAGTGTCAGAGGAGGTCTTACGTTGTAAAACTACTCAGTATATCACAAGAAAACAGAGTAAGAGCAAAATGTGAAAAAATAATTATAATTTTTCTTTTTTTTTTTTCTTTCACTTGTGTCTTAATCATTTTGCCAAAATTATCTCTCAACCTCAAGATTGAGAAACACTAGTCCTGGGTAATTATCAGCTTTGTCTCAGACTGGCATAGGTGTAAATGGTTCACCTGCTAATTTGCAACCTGCTTACATACGTGATGATGCAGCACATGCTCCACATGTAATAGGCAGGCAATCACATCAATCTTCTTCCTACTGAGGGCAATCAGTGCACAAGTTGCAAGATAGGGCCAGTACCTTCTGAGATACTATGCTTGACTAACAAACACAGACAACTATGTAAAGAGATTTGATTTCATTGAAGAGTGTTATCGGACACTTACTGCACTTCTAAAGCTGTCATGCAGATGATCCTCAGCAAATATGTGGAAGTGCAGAGGCTTTTTGCTGAACAGAACAGCAGACTTCAGCATGTTGAGAGTCTCCTCCAGCCTGGGGCCACAGGCCACCACAGCCAGATGAATCCTCTCATCTCGATTTTCCTTAACTGCAGAGCCTGACCTCTCCCTAAGAGCCAGGACAAACAAAGGTAACTGACTAATTAAATAATTAACCAAAGCATAGATTCTCATGGCAACAAGGCAATGGTGAAAAGACAAGCAGAGACAAAATGAAACATATCAGAGACAGTAGATATCAGCGGGCTCAGCTGACTGGTACTCAGGCCTGTGGGGTTGAAGCTGTCATTAGGCTTAATGAAAGAATGTGTCACTAGGTTATGCTGTAAACTGCCGCCAAGTGCTCCTTGTACGCTCCTACTCATAGGTTTTTATTGTGCTTTAGAGTGCTATTATAATTATGAGTTGGGAGCACATGAACACAACAAAGCAGTAAATATGACTGACAAAGATATCATTTCCAATGACAGCTCAGTTGTCAGCATGAGATGTTTTCATGTATGAAGGCAATGCCAGCTAATTGAGGGCAAAAGTGATGTATTTGCATGAAATTGATTGTATCCTATGAGCATTGCTGCATGCTTAAATTGTTATTGTTTATCTTTTATTTGGCAGAATTTTTATAGATTAATTAAAACATATGTTCACATTTGCAGTGCAAAATACAGGAGCTGCAAGCTTTCTTAAATAAATCTACAGCTATGGAGGCACTTGACTGCAGGACTAGTAACTATATGACTTATGCACCCAGATGAAGGAGCTTGCAAGGTGCACTTGGTTGTCCTTTGCTCTGGATGGTGGGCCTGGTAAGTAGGTGAAAGTTGTAAGGTGAAATCTAAAATCATTACATGATTACTGAGGGCGACTGGAATCTTTTTAAAAGGATGGTCAAAATCAGTCATACCTAAGAGATGATTCCAATAAGCAGTTCACTCCACAAACATCAGCAGGCAGTCTCCAATATGGATTCCAGTAAGATACTGACAGTGACTTACACCTGACAGAATGAAAACATGATCTTTTGGATCCTTAATCCCTATGATATAATGTTAGTCATGCAGCAGAAAGAATGCCTTGTGAGTAGAGGTGTACCTTGAACTGCACCCACCACAGTTAGCAAACAGGTTGTATCGCAGGAAATCCAGCCAACAGGCTATTTATCAAATTAGTGCGCTTAACCAATTAGCTAGCTAGCTAAGAAGTAGCAGCACATTTAAATAGGCCTGCTTTAACTTTTGAACTGAGTAACAAAACATGTAAACCGTGTCCATGACAAAAAATAAAATAAAATAATTTAAAATAAAATAAACAACGAAAATCTAACAGTTAACACTTTAACGTAGCACAGCCTATCAGTTAGTGATGTTAGCTCGGTGGATAATGTCTTGGTGTGCAGCATTAGGCTACTGATTTGAATGAGGTGTTTAAGTTACGTTACAGGTAATTTACGATAACTACGACAACATTTTGTCTGTCTCGCACTAAACCTAAAGGTGCTATTAAGTGTTGTTGTAATCTGTCATTAAAACCACTGTACTGACTGCAGGGTAGATAGTGTGTCTAACCTTCATTAGCTAGCTAACGTTCGCTACCTGTCATGGCCTGCCACTCCCGGGGCTTTCCTGACAGCGTGCCCGGTGTCATGACTGTTCCTGTCGGCCGTCCTGTGGGCTTTCCTGACGGTCCACTCGCCTGGCTCCTCCAAGGTGGAGGCTAGTTGGTTGAATACATAGAGTAGTGACAAAAAAGCGAAGACCATGCATAAGAGAAGTGCGTGAAGATAGCATCGCATTTTGTGTTAAAAGTTAAAGGAGCTAACGAATCATCGTGCTGACCTATCTAACTTCCAGCCTAATCTAATGGATAAGTCAGAGCTGACTGAAGTCAGGGGGTAAACTGACAGCGCAGCTGGTGTTTACAGTCTTCAGCCACACCCACATGTGGTACACGTGTGCACCCACCTGGGGCCAGATGCATAAAACTTTGTGTAGATTCAGGACTAAAACTGCATATGCACACACAGCCAGAAATATGCATACGCATTCTTTTGGTCAGATTTACAAAGGCGTGCATGTGCATGATTCTGTTTTATAAATGTGTCTTTGAGTAACTGTTCGCACTTGCACAAGCCTAATGCCCGACCCCACAATCAGCCATAAATGGAGTTTGACAGCCCCCTAATTAGCTCATTTATATATAATACCTGTTGTTGCTCATTCATTTGTTTAGACATGTCAACTATAAAGGACAGCGAGGTCCTTTAACAGCACCAAAACCGCCATTGCTGCATGTCATTACGCACAGCCATTGCGCACGGTTCAGCGTATTTCTAGTTCTCATCATGACTATTAATTGATCACACATGTGCCTCTAAATAAATCCACCCATCAATCCAACTGTATTAGGTCTTACACAGTGCAACAGACATACTCTCAGCCATTAGCATAATAATATTAAAAAAAAAAAAAAAAATAGATAATTAGGCTTGTACAAAATCATACAAGTACAATAAAATTGGATATTAAAGGCCCCATGGTGTACACTTTTTCAGGGTTTTATTTTAACTGCTGATATCCCTAGCATGATGTATTTGTGGTTTTGAGTACTTGTGGTCTGCTAAATATACGCGGGACCCGTGAAACCGGGACCCTGAGCGTGATGTTATACGACCGTACAATCCCGAACCACCTCATATCCGTTTATTACAAGATGTTTCAGAATGGTAAGTTATTTTTGTTAAATATGTTGTGAACTTGTTGCCCTGGGAGCAGAGGGATACTGGCTAAGTTCGCTAGCTTGGTAGCTGGTTGCCTGGGGACGCAGGCGCTGTGGGCGGAGTCACTGACGTCAGGACAGACACTGATGTCAAGATTTACAGGAAGTGCAATCCGCTCGTTTTACAGGGACAGTTTCAAAAAATGGGCTGTGTGCCCTTCTCCATTTATCATAGGTGAAATGCATGGGACAGTATTTATGTGGCCCCCCTTCCCTATCATGCAAAAACAACGGAAATTGCATTTTTCTTAGATTTAAGGACTTAGAAAATTCAAATAATAAAGTTACAATTATAATGTCGCATTAATTCCCACTACATCAGGCTGCAGCCAAAAACTATCTTTGCACATTCTTTTTATACAGTTAGGTCTATAAGTATTTGGACAGTGACACAGTATTCATAATGTTGCTCTTGTACACCACACCAGTGGATTTGAAAGGAGTAATCAAGACATGATTGAAGTACAGACTTTCAGCTTTCATTTAAGGGGTTGAACAAAAATGGCATTAACCTCCTATAGTAAAGTGTCAAAAGTAATTTGACACTTTACGAGACTTAACTGATTTGACACTTTACTAAAAGCGGTTTCTTGGCCAGGTGTGGCCTTTGTGCCTTGTTATTTCATGAGAAATTAAGAAAATAAAAGGTCTGGAATTCATCCCAAGTGTTTGCATTTGCATTTGGTAGCTGTGTATCAGAACCCTCAACATGCAATCCATAGGTGTCTATGCAGGTGAAGGAGGCCATCATTATCAGACAGATAGCAGACAGGTATATCCTGAAAAAAAAAGGAATGTACTGGTAGGCACAGCAACACCAAAAAGCCTCGAAGACCACAGAAGACATCTAAAGTGGATGACCGAGGAATTCCTTCCCTGGTGAAGAAAAACACATTCACAAGGTCTAAGCAAGGCAAAAACACTCTCGAGGAGGTAGGAGTATCATTGTCTAAACCTACAGTCAAGATACGTTGGTGAGAAAATAAATACAGAGGGTAAACAGCAAGGTGCAAACCACTGGTGTCACTCAAGAACAAGGAAGGCCAGATTAGACTTTGCCAAAAAAAAAAAAAAAAATCTAAAAAAGCCTGCCTGATTCTGGATCAAAGTTCTTTGGACAGATGAAACAAAGATTATTCTGTACCAGAATGATGGAAAGAGAAAAGTGTGGAGAATGAAAGGAGCAGCATCATGACCCAAAGTGTAGCACATCATCTGTCCAGCATGGTGCAGGTAGTGTTATGGCATGGGCATGTATGTTCAGGCAGTCATAGACTACAAAGGATTTTCCCCCAGATATTGAATATAGTCCTTATGATTATAATAATGTATGTTATGTGTAGTTTGTCCAATTACTTTTGAGTGTTTGAAAATGGGGTGACAATGTATAAAACTGTCTGTCAATCCTAAATGGTTAATGCAATATTTTTATTCAACCCCTTAAATTAAAGCTTAAAGTCCTACAGTAGATTCCAAGAAATACCTGTTATATACTAATATTATAAATCATTGTTTATCTAAAAAATGAAAATGAAATTATCTGTGAATCTACCATTTTTTTTTTTGTTATTTCAGTTTCAGTTGTTTCAGTTATTTTACATTATCTTACCATATAAATCACAATTGATCAAATCATGCTTGTCTCTACAAACTGAAAGAGAGGCATACATAGAATAACTGTTCAACAATTTTACTCAAATGTTAGACAGTAATGCAATTTATTGCATCGAATGGCATAAAACAAGAGAGCTCTATATGGCCAGTGACCAACAGTGACACAATTCACGAACAGAATGGCAAAACTGGAAATAATGCTAAAAAACATGTTTTCATAAACATAAGAGCCAGCAAGTGCAAATAATTTGATAACAAAATTTAAGGGTAAACTACAATTCTGAGATGAATGCTTCACATTTTCTTTCATAATGCATAATAAGTCATTCTCTGCAGCTAACGCTCTTGAATACTCTCCATAGTCCATACTTGGAACAATCGAAACCAACACGTAAGAGTATGACGCCAACGTTAACACTGAAGTGTCGTGACTCGTGCCACCACATCACATGGCAGGGTTCCACTGTACATCCGGGAGTTGTTGCTACTGTGACGTTTTCAGTTCATCATGACACATCTCACTGCAGTAGTTCTTTAAATGGAGCATTCTCATAGCAGTCGTGACTCCTGAATTCTTGCTCATCGTGGGAAGGCAGTGAAAAGTACACCCCCAAAGGAAGTGAATGTTATATTGGCAGATGTTTTAAAAAAAAAAAAAAAAAAGAAAGAAAGAAATGTGCATGTTGAAGTTAATCTCTCATTGAGGCTGTTGAAGATGCAGAGGGATGTGGTTGCACCATCTGGGAGTGTGGAGGTTAGTGAGTCTCTCCATTGACTGATGAGCCTTCCCCGCGGGGCGAGGAGCACCTGGAGACCCCTCGTTCAGTATTGTCAGAGCTGGAGCCACTTTGACTGTGCTGGTCTGCGGAGGCACCGCTCGCAGAAGTGGATGTGGGCTTGGCTTTCTCTTTAAAGTCTGTGATTATTACAGTCAAGTCTCCAACGGTGACCTCTAGATGCTGGGCGCTGCTCCGGTCTATGTTTTTTAACCTGGGCCTGATGAAGTTATGCAACAGAGGTGGGCTTTGAAAATCACTTATAGGATTGTGAAGGATTATGCAGTGACAAAACATGGCAATGAGATCAAAAAACACTGAATACTCCAAATATTACCACTCCAGTATTCCTTTTGGAAAACATGAATTTGTTACCTCATCTTTTTATGGCTGTTCTTTTTCAGTGCTGGTTCTTTATCACTCTTCTCCTTCTCTGATTTTTCTTTCTTCTCCTTTTTGGGTTGTGTGGGTGGTGCAAACTGCTGATTTACTTGCTGTGCAACCAGCTGAGAAACAGGCCGTGGTTTTCTGGAAGAGAGGACAAACATGTAATTAGCTTCACAGTGAAATTCAGACCAGTAACTGGCATGACCAAATGGGTTGCTTTGGTGAGGCCAAGCAACCCATGAGGTCATGGGTCAGACCGTTGTCCCTGTGTTTTGCTTGCTCATAGCTAAGTCGCCAGTTTGAGGGGAAAAAAAGTGTGCATTCATGACAAGGTAGAGGAGCAACAAGTAAAACTATCATTTCAAAAGCAAACTTCCTTGATGTATCCTAAAATCCTAAAGCTTAATTCATTCATGTTGACTGTAGATAAAACAATGACAATGATAAAACATCTCCTGAATTCTCACATGTAAATTTGTCAGAAAGTAAACAGCATGAGACTGCATGATATGCACAGTCATCACAGACCAATGAAACAGCATGATGATTGATGATGATGATTGCTAAAGGAGCTTCGGTATTTTGAATGGATGGCAATGTCCAAAATAATGCATATAGCAGTTACAATCTCGGTTCAGAGAACAGCTGTCATTAGTTCATCATTAACTGATGTCTCGCAAATGTCTCATGAAAGTACAGAGACAGTCTGAATTTAACCTCTCTCTCTTTTCCTAACCTCATTTCTTCGTGTCACTTTCTGGTGGAAATGACAAAGGTAGGACTGACCCCCTACAAGGAACTAAAATAGTTTAGGGCTCTTTTCTGCAACTCTTCACACTAGCATGTGTAGAAACAATAACAACAATCATCTACAGTATGCACATGGTTCATTCATCATATTGTAAAGCCCTGCTTGAGAAATATGAGCTTATCCTCTAACCCAGAGGTTTGCAAACTGTTTCATGTATCAGACTCCGATGTTGACCATTAAACCACTGACCCCCCTGCCGTGATTTTGCCCTGGTTTGCATTAGCACTGTTTAGATGTCATGCTTGAACGCACTGACAAATAGATTCAAATGGGTGAGACTGAAACATAGTAACCACTCAGATTTTTTGTAACACAGCAGTTTCTAGTGAATTAAATTACCGGACAATGATACTACTGCTCATTTTGCTGCAGACGCCCTGGAAGCCCCTCAAGGACCCCCTGGACACCACTATGAAAACCACAGCTCTAAGCTTGTACTTTCACCTCAAAACTAATCAGACACAGGTACATAAAAATAGCTTACGAAAACACTTCCTTGTGTGCTCTAGTGACCATGACCTTATTAGGGCAGAATTTGTGATGTGGTTTTAAGTGAAATG
>OMLB01028901.1:29750-44935 GCA_900302555.1 Myripristis jacobus | reverse complement strand
AGTGCTGGTGTCAAATGAAGCAGAGGCTCTTGCTCCACAACTTTCCAGAATGAATGCATCAAAACACCCTGTATCCAGCTGATATGAAACGTAATATAAAGCATTTTTGGACCTTAATGATGAACAATTATCAGAAAACAGGGATTTTCTATAAGTTGTAGGAATTATAAACTAAATTCCTTGCATGCCTCACTCAGTCATTGCCAAGCAGTGACTAGGTCTCCTGGCCAACGAAAAGCCAGAGGCAGGGGTTCCAGTGCGAGCCAGTGAGCAGCATGAGAGCATTTATTAATATACATAACTACATTTATCTGGAACATGTGGAACCTACAAATGGAGAGAAACTGCACGAGGAGCTGGAGATTTTTCCAGCATCCTTCTGCTGCTGTTAGATGAAGTCACCAATCACCTCCAGTGTAACAGATTCACCTACAGCTTTAGACACCTTCATTCTCAATGAGGCATGCAATTAAAACTTCTTTTTTTTCTTCCAGCATTCAACACTACTCTGAGACAGTACATGAAATAGAAAAGGTATGGCTTTTGGGGTGAAGTATTCCTTTAATGGGTTTCTTGACGACTAATTTGTCAGAACACAGATCAGTGTGTCTGGGCAGCTAGGCATTAATCAGTTTACACAATGTTATTTCTTTTTATATAACCAAGTGAGCTATTTCTGTCTCAGTGATGTGCAGTGCAGCTAGAAGGGTGAGGTCCCATCCATCGGCCCATGATTTACAGGCCAGTGGAGGATGATGCACTGCCAGCTGATGCAGTTAACAAAACGCTTGTCACCGCTTTGAGGGCTTGTGGATCAGCCTGCATGCAGAGGAGATATAAGCAGACCAGGCAGGTAGGATCATCCTCATCCACGGCTGTGGTCTGTGACACGTCCAGCCGGACAGCCGCGCAGGTGGACGGAGCCACATGCCGCGTCTGCTTGACTGACAGGCGGCGGCAGGATGAGGCACGCCACGGAGGAGAACCGAAATACTGCCGCTTTTCAGGATTAGGCTCTGCTACTGAAATCGCCGCTTTTTTTTCCCCAAGCACAGCATCCGAGCCGCTCACGGCGACAAAGATGATGTGGCTGTCTAGCTAGGCAGCACCAGGCGCTGCGGTGAGGAGGCTCCGGTGCTAGCGCTTCCCCTCCGGACAGCTGCACGGACAGCTAGGCGGTACATACCATCGCTCCGCTTGATCTCCACGTAAATGCCGACGACAATCTTTCCGAAAATGCCGGACATCCCGTCCTGTGTGAGATTTCTTATCACCAAGTGGGTGTGCACGGGTGTGTGTGTCTGTGTGTGTGTGTGTATGTGTGTGTGTGTGCGTGTGTGCCGAGCTCGTCCAAACTGTGCTGCAGAAACTGGGAGGTCATTCATAGGGAGAGAGCGCCGGTGCGCATGCGCGGGTGTGGCCCCACTGTTCCCTCATCAGAGCAGTTTGGACTCCAGTGTCCTGCTGCCTGCCCGGGGCCCCTGCACAGGACCAGCACCGGGCCCAATTTACTGCTTATTTTCATCTGCACAACGAAACATATCTGCCTTTTTAATGACAAAGACCATAACAGAGATAGCTCTATCTTACATAGTTTGCCAAGGTGAGGTTCTGTGTGCCATCAAATCACAAACTTCTGTGTTTTAAATAAAATCTGCTCTTTTGTTCAAATGAGCAGCTTTTAATTTAATAAAATGTGTAGCTTTTAATTTGAATTATTGTTTTGTAACAGCTAGAGAGAAGAGAAGAGCAGCTTGGAGGTGTGAGGTTGATAACCAGAGAAAAGCAGACGCTTCAAAATACAGAGACAAGGAGCGTTAGTACAGCACCAGTCCAAAGTTTAGATACACCTTCTGATTCAATGGTTTTTCTTTATTTTTATTATTGAAACATACTCTGATTTGTTTAACACTTTTTTTGTTTTCTAATATAACATAATCCCATATGTGTTCTTTCACGGTCCTCAGTATTCATCTAAAGTACTCTGCAGAAAATAATAATAAAAAAAGAAAAAACTTTGAATGAGAGAGTGTGTCCAAACTTTTGACTGGTGCTGTACATACAGCTGAATTGACAGAGATCATTTTAGTTGTTGTAATATGACGCTATTCAAATGGTTTTAGTGTGTTATGATGAAATGTGTCTAATTTTTGGAGGGACATTTCTGGTGGGAAAACTGACTTGACTGTGGTTATGACTTGCCATGGGGGCTGGGGGCTAGGGAAGGTTTTTAATATGAAAATGTTTATGCTATATCTTGTTGAGAAATTGGGCGTGGACTGTTGGTGTCATCATTCTCTATTTGATGTAAATAAAGTGTAAATTTAAATTGACCCAGGAAAAAATGATCAATCAGTCAATCAATCATTCAATCAAAAAATAAAATAAAATAAAATAAAACAAAATAAATATTCCTCATCTTCCCAAGAGATGAACTGGCCAAGGAAAATTCTGATCACTTTAATCACTGGCTACTACTTTCAAAACCTTTTTAGTAAATTTAAGTAAGTTTAGTAGTTTAATCTTTCCAGTAAGCTTAATTGTGGGTTTACGGTATTAGTTTTGAGCTGTATATCTTTATTTGTTTGGTAGAAGCTGTTTTATATTCATGACATAATTACATATATAATAGATACTGATTGTTAATTTACACAGTGGTTGTCTGACTGCTTGACTTTTCAGGTTTGGTGAGTTTAAGTCTAATTTTATCTATTGTATACTTATTACAAATCAGCCACAAATGGCCTGTGGTGAGTTTGAATTGAAGAATATGAACCAGTATAAGTGACAATATAACGTTTTGCTGTATAACACACATTAAAGAGTCACGCAGGCCTGGTAGCAGCTCTTGGCCCGTCTTTCCTACTGTCCCATCTCTCGCGTCGCTCAGCTTGTAAAAACACACACACACACACACACACACACACACTGAGATACTGTCCAATTGTATTTATTCCACAGTACAGACAATGATAGAGCAAGCCGAGGCCCAGGCTGAGAAGGAGTCGGACGTCAGCCTGGGCACACATGAACTAGCAGACATATCAGTACCTACTCTATTATCTGAAAACAACACACTGGTTATCAAAATCACCTCAAAAAGCAATTCCGATGTTGGCGTTGTAAATTTCAAGTACACACAGTGTGCTGCCAGTGGTGATCGACGTAATGTGGAGAAATGAAAGGATAAAAGGAACGTGATGCTGAGCCATGTAAAAAGACAGTAAAGGTATGACCATATACAGAGCTGGAACAGGATACTGTGAAAATTAGATACAGAGGAATACTATTTAATTTGAGCTTGTGAAACTTGTAGATTTATCATCTCAAACACTGCATATATCCAAAATATACTGTATATGAATTATTGCCACCATATACAGTTTGACACCTTATTGTATGTTAAAGATACAGGACCCTATTGTCTTGTAACAAACTTACATTACCTTACAGTTGTGTGTACAAAACATGCCAAATTATTATCCGGAGATTACCGAGCAGCCAACAGCTACTGTACAGGATTACCAATAATTGTGGAATAATTAACATCCCCATGTTGATGTTCAGTAAGGAATTATATTTAATAAACGAAGCTGGGTTGCATGGTATCAGTTAAACTGGACTGTGCAGTGTAAAACTGTACAGAAGATAAACCTGCGTACATATACAAGCATAGCTCCTCTATCCAAAAGTGGCAATAACTGTAGTAATCTCAAATATAATCAGTAGTATATTTTGATATATAGTAATTCATTAAACATTAAGGACATTGTGGTTGACACAACAGATTTATTGTTGTTAAGCATGAGGGTTAAGTATTTCCAATCTGGCTGGATGACATGCAAGAGCTTATTAAAGATAGCAGCTTTGTCTCAATGGGGTTTCACTTCGTCATGCACCCAACTGCTGACTGAAAAAACAAAACAAAACAAAAAAAAAACTGCCTACATCAATTTCCAAAGGTTTTGTAAAATTTTCTGTTTTGAAAAATAGCCAAGTCAAAGCGATATAAAATGCTTTAGCGGTTGACTTTTGCAAAGAGACAGCAGAGGTCAGTAAGTGGCCTCGATACAAATTGTTTTTCACAAGGTGTGAAACTGTGAGCTGAAGGTGGTCTGTGTGTATGTATGTGTGCGTGTGCGCGCGCGTGTATGTGTGTGTGTGTGATTTCATACTGCGAATCGCCTGTAGCTTGTACATGGTACATTGTGCCCCTGCTGTGATAGTGGTTTTGCCTTGCTGTGTCTGGAGCAATACAATTATATTGCACTGGTAAAAACAAAACAAAAAAACCCTCTTCAGTGTTGGTCCTACAGAGAATAACTGTCTGGATGACTGCCAAAGTGACAAACAAAATGCTACATATTTCAAATATAATTCACCTGAAATTTCCAGAATAACATCATGATTTTTAAGTAAATAAATAACTCTCAACCATATAATTTCCTACATATACATCTTTACAGTATCTACACTGACACATCCATGGTTCCTGAACAGTCTTGACTCTATGAATCCAAGCAGGTGGACATTCAACTCATCAACAGCCAATAGGCCGAATGGGGGGGGCAATATGGCTGTATCCAAAACCCGTCCCAGTAACATCCACTGTACTGTAGGTGGCATTAAAATCTAAGCAGAAGTATCTTTTTACAAGATGGACTCGTTTCAAGCAGCTTTTCAAGCAGCATTCCCAATTGACAGGTTCACCTTCACGCTGTTAAAGCCACAGTCCATGCTTAGACTTAAAGATCGAGTCACCAAAAACACACAAATTACAATCCAGTCAATCCACAGAGCCATGCCTTCAGTACAGTGAACCCTTCCCCTCTTACAACAATAAAGGTTGGATACAGCCAAAACATTTCTCCTCACCCAAAAGCTGTCTACTTTTTTTTTGGCACATTTACTTACATCGTCTTCATGTCCTGACAAAAATGTACAGAAGTGTGCATTCTAGCACATATACCCTGAAATAAATAAAAGGTATCATGCACTACAAAGGTATTAATTATGTAGCAACATGAGATGGTAACTATATTTTCCACCATTAACTAGTGCAAAAACAACAATGAGGTTACACAGTTGAATTACTACAGTATTAGATAATGATTTTGGCTTTTGTGGTTTGAAGAACTTGCTGAATGTTAATTATTATCAATGATACACCAGGCTCCCTCTCGCACAGTGTATCTTGCTCGTGGAAGATGGGCATAAAACAACAGCATAGTAAAATGAGCGAGCAAGAGGTACATCCGCTCCACATATCTCCTTTCAGCAGGTTTCATAGGTTGTCTTGGGTTTGATGACCGTTGGTGGCATCAGCACTATAAAACCAGAGCGTTTGTGCACATCCTTCATTTTGGACTTTTCAAGTGGAGTTTTGAGGTTTGCGGTACATCTCGTATTCATGTGGCCTTTTTCTCCCTCTACATCCCCCTTGTATGAAACTATACATTAAAGTAAATGGGAGCAACAAAAAGATATTTGCTCTCATAAGTTGTTGCACAGTGAAAGAGAGGACACCGGCGATTTTTTCCCCCCTCCTCTACATTCACCAGCAAAAGTCTCGCTAAGCCTTCCCGCCAACATTCACAGAGTATCACCTCCTTCTCCCCGACTCCTCGGTCCATTTTGTGAAAATATGTAAAGGTTTACAGGTCTCTGAGAGTGAAAGTTATGTGAAAGTCCTGTCTCCATCCTGCCCAGTGTCCAGCCTGAAAAGAGCCAGGCCCTTACGGAGAAACACCATGTCCGCCCTTTGTGGTCTTCCTGGATGCTGTGGACCGTCAGAGCAAGAAAGAGCCAAAAAGCGAGGGAGCACCGCGGGATCAAGTGTCTCCCAGAAGCAGCACGTGTGGGAAACAGAGAGACCACCAACTGGTGGATCAGAGGTATTGCAAGCAGATGACGATATAAAGGGATTGTTGCTGTGGACTGTACACAGTTCAAATTGTCACTGTAATGCCGCATGCCCTCTTCTGTCTTCCTGTCCCATCTGTGTAATAAATGTCTCATTGGATATTAAGGCCTTGGATGGCCCAGAGGCCACGCTGAAGGAAATAATACTATAGAGTCCGAGAACCAGAGTAGCAACTTGTATATCAACTGTATTTAAATAGCATACCAATGAGAAAATTGTCCCGTGAAGAGATGAGCACAAGGTACTTTCATGTCTTGCCCCTCATGTTTTATGATTCGCTGTATGTCTACTTAAAACTTCTTTCTCATACTCAGATGTTAATTGTGGCTTTCCCCTCTTTCCTTCCTTTGGGGTACATAATAATTATCATTTTATGTTGTGAGGATTTCCGGTATTTATTGCCCAGGAGGGTAGGGTGGGGTGATCGTGTTTTTAGCGTGCAGCTCAGCTAAAAGTGGGACAGAAACAGAGGTGAAAATTCCTTGCTTCTTGCCATGGCTACCACCTATCTGCCTGACATCCACACTTGACTGTTTAACAATGAGTCTGGCTCCATAGTTTGTCCTGAGCTTGTGTGTGTGTGAATGCTTGTACGGCGTAGCGCACAGTAGGCGTTATGTTCACAAAGAGGGGGCTGGGTCCCGTTTTACGAGATTTATTTAAGGCTTACAACATTTCATTTCTCCTACCTTGTCATTCTTTAATGGTCAGTGAAGTATTCTACAAAATTATTACTGTAAAAGAGTGTCATGCTACGCGAAAATTGTCTCTTGTTCACTGGATCCCACATGGCCTGATCACTCCACTCCTTCTGGACCAGTCCCCTTCATGTTTTCTCCAATCCAATCAAGCCTGTTGTTCACGCTACACTTCTCAGCCTTTACGCCCCTGCCTTGCATCTCCACACCACCCTCACTGCAAAACTCCCACCCACTGCTTCCACCCGGATCATTCCTTCATTATGCCTTTATTCCCTCTCTCCATCCACCCTGTTCTCTACCTTTGAACAACCAATCCAGAGATCATGGTGGCTCAGGTTCAGGCTGGTCCCTCCCCACCATAGCTCCATGCTGGCTTTACTTGGGGCTGAGTAACCCTCCGCTGCCCTCCTTGGTGCTCCCACTGCGGCCCCAGCACCCCGCTGCTATACTCATACTCCTCTGGGTGGCTGCTGCAATCCCTCGATCCCGCTCCATCTCACACTGGCTCAGCGTACGCTCAGTCCGTCCCGGCTGGTTGGGAGAGCCGGGACCCGCTCCTCCGGGTTGAGAGGAGATGGTACGAAAGATGTGGTTGCGTTTGCGGAGGAAGTCTCCTCCGGCTGCACCCAAGCCAAAGCTGCCCTTGCGGAGGACCATGCGGGCGCTGGCCGACTTGGCAGGACGAGACCTCTGATTGTACTCCAGTTGGGACAGGTGGGTAGCATAGCCATCCGGGATGAACTGGAAGAGAGCAAACGGTCTAATAGTCAATCAGTAATTACACCTTTTCTCATTATAAACTAAATCTAAAACCAAGATGAAAACTAGGTGATGTATAGTTTGTAAAAACTGAAAAAGGTGGACTTTGTTCATAATAAAAAACCTAAAACTGTCTTGTCTACTTTTAAAACAATGTGTAATGTGTTTAGTTTTTGTTTTTTTCCTTAAATGCAGGATAAAAAAAAAGAGAAGTAAGTCTTGGGTGGTAATTTTAAGTGGTCCCAACTTTATCTTAGATAAGAATGTATCAAAAAATTCTTTAAAAAGAGAATTTATGATGGATTATTATTATTACAAAATCTTAATCTACCAAACCCACAGTGAAAACTTTACTGACACTAAAATAAAAATGGAAGCATTAAAAAAACTGATAAAAAAAATCTGAAACTATAACAGCAGTGACCTTCACCATTCATGTGCTGTACCTGACACTGGTTCTGCATCTTTTTCGTGGGCCTTCCCACAATGTAGATGTGCGACGGAGGCAGGCCAATAGAGGAATACACAGAGATGTCCTTAGTGGAACCGTAGGCTGCAAAGATCTTCATATGGGCCTGAATAACAAGGGGATCTGCATTTAGAGACTTTACATATTAAATTCATAAGGCCTTAAATGCAGCTTAGCCACACAGGCTTGCCTTACCTCACAGATCAGGGATTTGAGGAAGTTGGCTTTGTGTCTGAGTGGGTCATGAACCAGACCGTCACAGAAGGAGACGATGCCATGTGGAAAGTTATGCTGGGAGAGCCAGGCCACCACGCGCTGCTTCTGCATGTCGGGACGACCAGTCACATACACGATCAGGTAGCCCAAGTCCTGCCAGTGCCTGCCAAACAGGAACAAGCACTTCACTCGTGAGTCAAGAGAACTCCTGATCAGTTGGAGACTTACAATGTAGCTGAGCGCTGAACAGTTCAAATTCAGCGTTCAAAAAACAAGAAAAAACAGCATATCTGAAATAAGAGTAAGGGAGATTGTACCTCTTTTGCACCACTTTATTCAACACCCATTATTTGTTCCATATTTTTTCTGGACATGTTCCTTACCTTACCACATCCACAGCTCCAGCTCGGACCTTGGGGTCGCTGCCCATGATAGACACACTGGCGGCAAATGACCCGTCGATGCTGAAGACCACAAACTCTGTTCCTCGTGGTAAAACAGTAAGATAGCTATCGGCAAACGTATGATCACCCCTGGCACAGAAACAGCAGATGGAGAGGAAGAAAAGGGAAAGGAAGTGCAATTATGAAAAGAAGGAATGCAAGGAGGAGGAAGAAGGATGTAAGAGGCAAGTCGAACAGGTGTATTCATTGTGGAAAACCTACAACTTGGCTTACCTGACCACCATTTTGACAGGATACACCCCGATTCCCAGCCTTTTCCTCTCAGGAATAATATAAGTGATACGGCCACTGCTATTGGTGAGCTCTGTGTCAAAGTACACCCACTCTCCAGATGGAGGTTGGGTCATGATGTGGATGTCAATCTGGAGGAAACAACAAACACTTTTTAAACACAATAAAGTCTTGCTTTGTTGATCAGATATCTACACTTGGGCTAACTAACACAAATCATAGCATGATGATGTAGCTCATTCCTTTCGGCACAGAACAGATAATTATGCCATTACCTTCTCCCCGGTAAGGGTGACCATGTCCAGAGGGCCATACATGAAGCGTCCCGTCACCATCTGGGCTCCGTCCTCGCTGAACACAGCGTCATTCACACGGTGGTTAGCTGTCACATTCTGATCCCCAAAAGCATACAACACAACAAATCAACATATGCTCTTACCTGGGATGCATGCAAAATATTATTAAAGTATTATTTCAAAGGCAGGATTGGCAGCCCTGATTGGGATCTATTATACTTAATTAAAATACAGAGTTTCATTGTTACAAAGTCTAAATGCTGTTTGAAAGGTGTTTCTTCCTAACCAAAACGTCTTCTGTGGGAAATACTAGTAAAAGGGAAGTGAGGTCTCACCCTTATTTTAACGTGGGTCCTCTTGCGGAGCCACTTCTCGCGGGGCTTGGATGGAGTGAATACAGATACCTCTTTACCATCCAGCTCCAAGATGCTGGAGCTCTCATGTCTCATCACCTAGGGAAGGAAAGTGCAAGCTTAACCTCAGTACTGTATAGCTGCAAAAGCCAGTAATAAAGTTCCATGAAAAGAAAGGAAATCATCCATCCATATCATAAACAGAAAGACCCTCAGCACCTGTCTGAGTATGAAAGAAACTACATCTGTTGACTCCCAGTAGGAGGCATGGAAGAGATGAGGCAGAGCCACAGTGGGAAACGCTGTCAAGGCATCTGGACAATACAGGGCGAAGTCCATCCTCTTACTGCCCCACCAGCGAGATGCAACTACAACGCAGAGGGAATGAGAGGAAGGTTGAGAACAAGTAAAAAAAAAAAACATAAGATTTAGCACAGTGCATCCAGTGCCTTGGTCTTTAACATATTGTGCAAAAAATAAAAAATACATAAAATAAATCCACTCTAGACACATATTCTGCTCATCTGGGGATGAACAGCTCAGGATTAACATAAATTAGAGGAGGTTCAAAGATAGCACAGTTTCAAAGGTTTCACTAAGCATTTTGTAAAGATATACTAGAATCAGAGCTAGGACAGCATGGATAAAAATGGAGAGCGCTAAGCCATAAAGGGGTTTAGAGCCTCCGCACTCAGGAGAACAACAGCTCAGAGTCTGTAAGAACCTTGTTCAAGTTTATTTTGCGTCATTCTGCAAGGGAAAGAGCAGAGGCGGTTCTGGTGAAACTGAGCCGAGGCGAAGCCACAGAAGAGGGGTTGTGAGTCTAGTAAGGGTACTGCGTTTTTGGAGAGACTAGTGAAGATTTCTGAAAAGGGAAGACGTTAGAGAAAGAAGGAAAAAGCACAGGGAATGAGGATGGTGCTAGCATCCTTCCCTCATCTCCTCTTACTACAACTCCCAGGGTACCTTGCTCTACGTTCTTCAGCAACCCTGGTGATGGGGGGGCAGAGATGGTGTCTGTGATGTCAGAGGTGACATCAGTCAGGTCAAAGGTCATGTCAGAGCTCCTATCCGAGCTCTGCTCAGACTCCACACCATTGGGTCTTGGGAACACGGGAAGGACTTTCTTGCGTGATCGAGGGGACGGGCTCCGAGAGGCAAATTTATTGTAGGGGAGAACCAGGTGGGACAGCAGACTGAGCCTTTTAGGCTGGTCACCTTCACGTGTGTGTGCTGATGGATGTTTTAAGGGGGGAAATGAAAATATAAATATGTAAATGCCCACTGTAAGTTTGCAGACCAAATTTTTATGTATTACAGCAGCCAAAGTCTGATCCATAGCTAAAGGTATTGTTTCAGAAAACTCAGGTCCCACCAGTGGAGGTAAAGATCAACTTACTCGTGGCAATGTTGGAGGCGGTGTAGGAGTCAGCCATGCCTGACACCTGGCTGGCTATGCTGGCCTCACTGGCCCTGCGGTGGCTCCGAAGGTGAGGGACCCCTGGTGAGGGGGATGATTGGCTGTGGCTGTCCACAAAAACACCACAGTGGGAGTGAAGAACATCCGCTATGGAGAAAAATAACAAAGGGAGGGGCAGAGGTTACTGTCTAATTATCAATTAAAGCTGTGTAGATGAAGAAGCAGGATAGAGAAAGATGGAGAAATGGCCTTCAGTTCATGACGATGTCTTAGTACAGTTACAAATGTAAAAAACTGTATCGGAACATATCAGACAGAGGGATAAAGAGAGCACACAGGACTGGTGGACCGTGACACGAAGACGGCAGACATTGCTAACAGGTACACACTCTCTGGAGGGGGCTGCGAGGCATGCCAGTTGAGGATGGGCACAGGGATCGAGGTCTCACTGACAGTGCCCTCCTGGCAGTGGTGGGGTACTGCACCCCCAGACTCCATCAGGAGGTGAGGGTTACTCTGCATGGTCTCAACTAGGAAGCCGGTTGTGGGGAGGCAGAAAGAGACAGAAACAAAAAGCCGCATGACAAACATAAAGGACATGGACTCACTAACATACAATATAGCAAGTTGGAGTAATACTGAAAGCCAGTCACTGGCCTTGTTCAAGCCCTGTGTGTGTGTGTGTGTGTGTGTAAGCTCACAGACTCACCCAAAACAGCCGAGTTTCCATCCCCCAGTGGAAAGCGCTGATAGCGAGGGACACTAAAAGGAGGCAGGAGATGAAACCTCTTGTCCAGCAGAGGCTCCAGACGAGAGGCAGAGGGATCAGCAGGATGAAACAGGTTATACACCTGCTGACAGGCTGGACGCAGAGCAGACACTGCAGAGGGGAGGGGGGAGAAGAACAATGAGACTAAATAAAGCATTAAACAGATAAGCTGGCAAATGTGGGATATTATATAACATGACAGGAGAGGAGAATGAAGAAAAGAAAAAAACAACAGCTGAGAAAGGCCAAAACAGTAACGAACATAGTGAACAACTACAAACAAAATCCCTTTCCTCAAGAGTCCTGAAGCTAATCAGTTCTAACTGCAGTTCAGGAACCTCTTTCCTCCTCCGAGCCCCACAGGGATCACAGGGTCATGTTGGCCTTTGATATCTGAAACATGACCTCTAACCTCTGACACCTGCCTTCCAGCTGCTGGAGACATCCATCTCACACAGGAAACACCATCAGACGCTACAAATAGCCACTTCCCAGTGAGTTTACTCATCTGGCAAGACGTCCTCTCTTAAAACTGAGCTTTACAATCTCCTATATACAGAGTCATGTGGAGTTAAATTGTGTTAAACAGACAGTAGGAGTTAATTCCTTGACAGGACATTGATGAGGGTGAACCAAAAGCAAATCAGAAGGGTTAACAGAGAGAAAGCCTTCCTCACCATCTAACAAGGGCACCACAGTCTTCCTCAGTGCGAGCACCAACCCCAGAGGAGAGCCAAACAGGAAGAAGTCAGTCACCTCAAAGTCAAACCTTCCCAAGGAGCCTCCCTCGAGCATGGTGCTGTTACTGGAGCGCCGCGATCCCGGCTCCCCATGGATCACACTTGAATGCAGACTGGCCGACAAGAAAACACCAGAGTATGAGCAGATATCTGTGTCTGTGTGTGTGTGTGTGTGTGTGTGTGTGTTTGACTTTGTGCAGTGTTGGGGAGTATCTAGTTGCATTTATTTAAATCACAAAATAAAAGGAATTGTAAGCTGTTACAGTTACTGAGAATAAAATGTAATTAAATAACAATTAAATCAACGCATTGCTGATTACAAAGGAGTTAGAGACGTAATGTTTTTGGTAAAAAGCTTGTATGTAGACTATAATATTAACTCTGTCGCTTTGCATCTTTTTGCCATGCAGGAATGCCTTCTTTTGTCGTAATCAAATGTAATAAGTTTCACTACTTTGATAAAGTAATAAATTAGTTATAGTACTGATTACATTTTAACGGGGTAACTAGTAATCTATAACCTAATACATTTCAAAAGTAAACTTCCCATCAGTGTCCGTGTGAGTGTCTGTTTCTCTGTCTCACCTGGACAGGAAGGCTTGGTGTTGTTTGATGGTGTCCAGTTCGTATGTGGAGGAGTCGCTGCGCTTGCGTGGCAGTTGTTTCTTGTGGTCGTCACATCCAGAGCTGCGAGGGATGTCAATGTTGCTGCGGCTGAGGTGGCGGCTGCCTTCCAGCGAAGGAGAGGAGGGAGAGACGCTGTTTATAACAATGCCTGGGGACAAAAGGTCCGTGTCCTGACAGGCAGAAAGAGAAATAACAAAAAGAATATTATTAGGCTTGAACCCAGATGGTTAACAGGGGATTTATAGCACTTGTTTGATGTCAGAGAGCGGAGTGGAGGTTGACACCTGTACACTGATGGTGCTGCCCCGCCTGCTGCTGTTCTGGCTCTCTGACACAGTCACCGAGCTGCTGCACAGAGCATCAAAGCCCAGGATCCCTCCCACACAGTCTCCAATAACACACACCTGCAGGGGAGAGCAAAGCACACACATTACATACACACATGTATGTTTAACACAAACCAAAGGGTCATCAAGAAAGACTACCATGACCAGTGAGGTTGCACACTGACCTGGCCAGAGAAAGACGCTCCCTCTAGAGATTTGATGAAGTCACTGTACACCTGATTGGCTCGCAAGATCACGGTTGCCACGGCGTCTTGATACTGCGGTGCCGAGGTAGCCAGGAGGGGCAGAGCAGCCAGGGGGATGTGGTCCTGACTGCTGGACAGGCAGCTCTCATCATAGCTGTAGGGGCTCAGACTGGACAACGAGGAATAGAGAGCTCGATCTGATATGTATGTCTGTGTTCGACAACACTGCACAATGAGTTATGCAATCATTAGTTATTTCAGTGAGCGCTATGTTGGAAATCAAAGAGTTTTACTCACTTGGAGACTAGTGAGAATGCATCGGCACACACAGCAGGACAGGGTACCATCCGGATGGCAATGCGACCTAGAGCTGCAGGGTAATGGACCCTCATCACAGTCTCAAAAGCCCCACTCAGGGTGTTCATATCTCCTTGCTTGCTGTTCTGTTCACCTACAGAAAAACAGTAAAGGGATTCGATTTGTTGTGGGACACAAGATGCGAGCCGGGACGTTGTTTTCCTACCAATAAGCTGGCTAGTTTCTAACCCTCAAAATTGTCCATATAAATATTAATAGATTTAGACCACAGTTTCAGTATGTGTGAAGAGTGACTTCCAGAT
This sequence comes from Myripristis jacobus, assembly GCA_900302555.1. NCBI lineage: Eukaryota > Metazoa > Chordata > Actinopteri > Holocentriformes > Holocentridae > Myripristis > Myripristis jacobus. The sequence continues at coordinate 30,815 of OMLB01028901.1, read as the reverse complement.
GAAGTTATTGGAAGAGGTGATTGTGTACCGGAGCCAGTGTCCAGAATGTTGCCTCCATGCAGGACCAGAATGAGAACATGAATCTTAGAGGATTGCAGACACTGCTGAGACGAACCATCCTGCAGGTGAAGAGACAGCAGACAGGGAGGTGGGGAAAAAAGAGCAAATGAAACAAGGGGGGTTGGGGTGGGAGAGTGAATAATTATGGTTGAACCGTGGGGGGAGGAAGGGGAAAGGAGAGGAAAGGACAGAGAGACAAATGAGCAACATGCAGGGCTAAATACAGTATACCACAGGTCATGGCAGTGATGGGGGAAAACAGTTTGGCTGGTTTCTACTTTGAGGACGAATATTTTTTGATACAAGCCTTTTAGCAGAGGCCTCTTGTAGAGACTCCTGCTGATTTCATGCATATTTGAGAAGCTGAATATGAAATTTCATATCAAGAAGTCTGTGTCCACATGCAGCCAAGGAAGCCTGGAATTGGCTGGTATTACATAAACTCTTTGGAAGCTAACAACGGCACTACATGCGTCATTCTAGAGGAGAAACTATTGTAATGTAGGATATCTATTCCAACATTTCGTCTGATGTGCTCTACTTCCACTGTTAAGGTTTCTAAAGGAGTTTTCTTCACTACCACACTACAACCTCTGGAGCAAGACTTACTGCTGGGCGCCTGGTAACCCTGACAGAGTGATGCCTTCGCCTTTTAGAAGCACTCCGCTGGATACGCAGAACAACACACCCAAAAACATGGGTTAAATACACTTCCCCAGGGAGTGTAATTGTAAAAACTATAATCTTGCCTTTTCTAGTCATAATTCATTCATAATATAATTATGCTGTCAGGATCAGAGAACGCTTAATTATGAGGAACCTAATTTGTTTAAAGATGTTCATGTAACAAAGACATAAACATTAGTGATGAAATTTTACCTCCATTTGTGTCTCCTCATTAGTCATCACGGCATATTCCCCACCAGACTCCTGATACAAGGTTTCTGTAAAAACATCAATTGCCAAAGAAATGTACCATAAACAATTCTTTTTTTTTTGTCGTAG
>OMLB01028900.1:31910-49718 GCA_900302555.1 Myripristis jacobus | reverse complement strand
CATAGCAGGATGTTTTTTTCCATCATGACATGAGGTGTGTGTGTGTGTGTGTGTGTTTGTGTGTTTGTGTGTGTTTGTGTGTGTGTGTGTGTGTGTGTGTGTGTGTGTGTGTGTTTGGTTTTAGCAGTCCCATTAAGAATTTGGGCATACAGAGAATTCATACAAGAGTTCATATTTTGTAGTAGCAGTTGCACCTGTTTTGATACACACTTGACCTTTATTTCAAAGGCCCCATGGCATGAAAAATGCAATTTTCATTGTTTTTGCGTGATAGGGAAGGTCTTGGGGCCACATAAATACTGTCCCATGCATTAAACCTGTGATAAATGGAGAAGTGCACACGGCCCGTTTTTTGAAACTCTCCCTGTAAAACGAGCGGATTGCACTTACGTTACTTCATGATGTCATGAAGATGGTGACTCCGCCCACAGCCCACCTCCGCTCCCCAGCCAACAAGCTAGCAAAATTAGCCAGTCCGCCTCCGCTGCCCAGCCAAAAAGCTCACACACAAATGTTCGTTACAACTAAAAACGGCAGACTTTGAACCATCGGTGTTTGCTAAATTTTCGAGTAGGTAGAGTATTGAATACAGAGTAGCCTTGCATCTTATTGAGTGGATAGTGACTAAGACTGTCGTTACGTCAATGGAGTTTTCACATTCATTTTTGCAAAAACACGTCACCTTTTACCAGACATTATTGTTATTTTGATTAGCGTTACTCCGTACTGTGACATTTGTTTGTTAACGTTACAACATATTTAACAAAGATAACTTACCATTCTGAAACATCCTGTAATAAACGGATTTGAGGTGGTTTGGTGTCTCCTGCCGTTTGTGATTCGGGATCTGAGTTGGGCTCAAACATGTACGGTCGTACAACAACACGCTCACCGTTAGCCATGACAATCTTATAGATCTATATAAGATGATAATTCTTGTTTATCGGTTAGCACTGTTTAGCAGCGGAGGTTTCACTTGCCTGCGATTGGCCCCACTATATGTCACTCAGAAAACAGTCAGCAAATCAGTGGAAAGATGCTGATTCTCTTTTCTGATTGGCTAAACGAACTGTGCTGCCAGAGCTCTGGGAGAGAGGCAAGAGAGAGGAGCTGTAAAACTATATTTAGCGGTCCACAGGTCAGGTACTCAAAACCACAAATACATCTTGCAGGGATATCAGCAGTTAAAATAAAAGCCCTGAAAAGTGTACATCATGGAGCCTTTAACTTCTCTTAACTTCTCTGCTTTTTTTTGTCACGTACAAGCTGAGTACATGGTGTGGAAGCTGCACTTCATGAGTTATGAGCAAGGAAACCTGACACATCATCAGTGCTCCACCAGAGTCAAAGAAATTACAAGAAACACACAAATTACTGCAGGCAGGGCAGCACGGCACAGCAAACACTCCTTACCTGTAACAACCACAATCCAGCATATGTATAAATAACTTTCTGAGGAGCTGTCATTACTCACCTATCAGCTATTTTGTAACATTACCTGCCTAGGGTTAGCTTTTCTCCTCCATCAGTCAACTCTATGGCAAAGGCAATCACATCCTGCTTTAAGGCCTCCGCATTCACTACAGAGTCTTTGCACAGGCATGTAGCAGGCATGTTGCAAAGAATATTCCAAGAGAAACAGAGATACTCTGCTGTAGTGGGAGTCAAGGGAGGTTGAGGTGATAATTTAAGTTAAGCCACTGTGACTGTTCCAAGTAAGTTGCTATCTGCTGTAGGGTAATAGATTACCATAGATTCAAAATCTCCTTTTCCTTATTTTTCATTGATAACATGCAAATCTGACATGTTTCCTTTTTGGGTGATAGCATTTTTGTTGCATAAAAAGGTCCCCTTGTAACTTTTAATGGTGGAGTGTTTTACACAGAATTATGGAAACTCGGCTATTCTTTCCTCTTGACTCACAGACCTCGGAGTGATAAATCACAGTGGTACATTCCACTATGGACTGTAGGAGACCCCCACTCGCCAGACATACAGGGTGGCTTACCCATCTGTAGCAGCAGCTGGAATATAAGATGGCTCTGAGGATTTTTTTCTCTCTCCCCTCGGCTATGGAAGAAAAGAGCTCACACACCGCTCCAATAAAAGTATGACATCATCAGCGTACATGCATTTGTTTTATACCTAGTGATTATCCTGGTGTTGTGGGGTGTGATTTCCTCATAAGAAAATAGGCTTCAGTTTCTTAACTTTGACTTTATTTTTTCTCTCTTGGCTTTGGTGATATTCTTACAAGTCAGTACCCATTGCATGCTCTGATATCATGGTTCAGAGACATCCTTATTTTTACTTGAAGAAGTCAAAATTAGAGATTGTGTCATTCCATTGTGGAAAGCTGTTGTAAAAGATCACATTTCTTGACTTCATACCAACACTAGAACTGATGAAGGTGTAATTTGTGAATTCAGAATTGTAGCCTGAGGTGTTATTTTCACATCAGTCCCAGAGAATCTCCCCATTCAGATTCCCAGGGACTATGGAGTTCATTTGACCTTATCCTCAGTGCACTGTAAGGAGAGATGGTTGCATTACCCAAGTTCCATGAAGCGTCGACGTTTCTGCCTCCGTGTGCAGAATTGTTCCCTAGTTTGTGGTCACGGGGGCTTGGCTGACTACTGTTTTTGCTATTACACCAAAACTCCTAATTGTAACAGTGTTCTGTGCAGAGTATTTTGTTTGGAATGGAAGTGAACAGTCCAAATAGCTCATATTGCTGAGATGAAATGGAATGCATTGTTATGTAAAAGTAGCGGTATGGTGGTATCTGAAAGGGTGGGCATATTGTGATCCCACCATTCAATATGAGGCATTTAACAAATGGCCTTAATGGTGAGCATGCTTGTATTATGTTCTGGGATAGATAGGACTACACTAAGTATATATACATATGCCATTGACAGCATTTCTGTGTCATTACTGCAATTCACTACACTGTGGGTGATTATGGTCAGAGCATGCTGCTTTACTGGCCTGAGGACACACTGAGTAGCTTGAAGAGCAGTACTGGAACAATGTAGGAAATTACTTACTTGCACTGCTTGATACTCTGAGTGCCTCTCAGACTGAAAAACAGTCATAGTAAGAAGTGCTCCTGATCCTTAGGTGCCATCATGGCCATCTATCATTGTCAAAATTCCTTCTGCGTGGTTAGTGTCTTTACTCCTCCAGGGCTTAGAGTGTCAGATTAAGCTGAGGAGCACAAGTTCAAGTATTTCTTCATCTTTTCAAGTCAGGTCCGAGCCCCTTCAAACATTAGTAGACTCGGAGCAAACAGCAAAGTTGCCTGCTAGTTTCCAAACAGTTTGACATGCCTGATGCAAGCCCCAAGAACATGTAAAGTGCTTTAAGCCAATATAAAACCTCTCCAGTCCTCGCAAACATGCAAGTTCAGTCCTGTTCTGGGTGAAAGGCTTTTAGGAGGATATTTTGGCTCAAACGACAGTTAAGGCTTTGTCTAACAAAACTGGTCTTAATGATTGGCATATAGGACACTGTCTAAACTTTTGCACAGACTTTTATATCCTCATGATCTATTGCTGAAATTCTATCCTCCAGTCCCACTAACCACTTTTTAAAACCAAGCCCCTTACATTTTATTGTGCATAAATAGAAAATCACAGCATACATGTATTTGTTTTCATAGAATGTCAGAAAATGCTATAACCTGTAACATAACTATTGCTTAAAACAGTAAATCACCACACTGCTACTAAGACAGTCAGCACACAATATGCTTTTTGCAAAGGTCTAAAAATTAAATATTACCTAATTTATGTGTTGTACACTATTGTTTGTGTTGTTGTGTTAGGTGAGGAGTTTAAAGAGAATCTGTTTTAATAATGCATTTAATTTGCAGTTCTTAAATTACTCTACGACACAATGCAATTTTAAATTTTAACCATTCCCAGAAATAGGTATAAATGCTTAAACTTTCTAAAATGTTTTTCAGTTTGTAAAACAATCAGATTTTTTATTTATTTATTTAAATATCAGGAGACAGACAGACAATAGACACATAGATAGCTGGATAAAGAGAGAGATTGAGAGAAAGAGGGTTATGGTTACTATGTTGTAATAAAATAAATATAATTGGGTATGAGACATGTAAAGTTTGTCCTTAAATTATAAGGCTCCCTTGTGGCGGTTCACAGTGAGCACTCCACACACCTCACCAAAGATTTGGATCAGTTCCTGAAACCAGAGAGGTAGTCATAATTTCCCAGTCTGTTGCTCCTCAAATATGAGCCATGCATCTTGTCACTGTTTCAGACAACACAAAGATACTCTGACTCGCCATGCTCTCATGGGATCTTCACCCACAGAGTCAAACCCTCATTGGAAACAAATGTTTCCCAGGCCTCTTGAGAAGTCCAACATCATAATTCCATGATAAATTAAAAGCTACATACGGTAAGGTATGTTTTTTTTAAGGTCTGGCAATGAAAATTCCTGTCCAATCTGCCCCCCTCAGTTGTCCCAAAAACACTTCTTTTGCACCTATATCCTAAACATCATTGAATGTTGTTCATCAAAAAAAATGTATTTTTTAGTAAATGTATGTATTTTGCCTTCCTTGAATATACATACAAATTTAAGACCCCACCATGTCCCAGCGTGTCCCAAGAAACACTTCATATTGATTTTAGCAATACCGTTAGCATCAGACCCATTGCTTGTAACACTGAACTGTGTAAAGTTATATTTCTGCCCACCATTTTCCCCTTCTGGTGCCTCTCAACTCCTCTGTCTGGAAAGTAAACAAATGTCTGAGTCCGGCATTCAAAGGCAGGACTTCCATCCCCCTCCAAGATAGCTGGCCAATGAGTCATGCTCAGTGGTCTCAGCACTCCTCACATTTTCCACAAGGTGCAAATCATTTCCCCACAACCATGTAAAACCCATTCTACATGTGGTTAAACATTAAGCAGAGTAATTCTAAAAGCATGTATACCACAAATTTTTGGTACTTCTCTGTCAGAAAAAGTGACTTTCCTCTTAATTAAAAGAAATAAGTACAGGTATATTGTGTGCTTTGCCACTGGCTGCTATTAAGTGAAAGCTAAAATGTCACGGCTGTACCATAAACTGCTAACATCATGTGCAAAGCACAGCAGTAGTCTTGTTCACTTTGCAGTTAGAAGGCAGATTTCTTCATCTTTTCATATTGTAGAATTATAAATATGAGGTTGCAGTGATGATCTACAGCATGTGAATTGATATAGATCCAGGTACTGACAACACCAGGCGATGCATCTCTGTTTTCCTAGTGTTTTCCTAGTGTCTAAGAAGTTGAAATGAATCTTTTGCTATAAATAAGATCTTCTGCACACATTCCAAGTCAGTCCTCCCACAATAATGAGGAAATCCCTTACCCAGACTGCCTGCTCTCCCCTGGATGAGCTTGTCTGGGGATGTGACTGATGACTGCTCTGTTGTGGCTTTGTTTCCTCATTTGTTACCTGATAGTCCTACTGTCGGGTTGTTGGGACTTGTTCTGGCGGCGTCTCAGTGATCCACTCAAGACCATTCATCACCTTTACAAAGTCACTGCTGCAGCCTGCAAGGAGAGATTTGGAAGGGGCAGGGCTGTGCGGTCTATAGGGCAAGTTAGGCAAATGCCATAGGCACCATCATGCCAGAGGGTGCCAGGGAGTGAGGTTTTTTTATTTTTGTTCCCCATTCTGTTCGAAAAAATTAGACAAGTGCCGTGGTCCGTCACTGCACCCAATGCGCCGCCCCCACGAGTGGGGCAAGCACCGCGGTCCCTCACTTTACCAAACATGATTACTTACATCTGGAAAATACACTTTGTGGCTCATGGCCTCTCTGTAGCATTATAGTACTTTATTTACAACGTTTAGTCACACATTTTACCTTTATCAAAAAATTGCAGCTCCTGCGATTTGGATGTTGCTCCTGGCCATATTGTGATTTCAATGATATTTCAATGAATTGTTCAGCCCTAGTCATAAGACGACTACCCACTGGCCTGAAGGCCCAATATTTCAAAACCCCAGTAGACCCAAAAATATCCCATTTGACCAAGAGCCCATTAGTTAGACGGTCTGTTTCTCTTTAAATAAAAGCCCATTATTCTGAAATTCCAGTAGTCTGAAAAATTCGGTTAAGTTTAGGCAGAGGTTTCCTCTGGTCAAGGTTACAGTGAACAGAGGTGGATGCATTTCTCAGCAGCGATGCAAAAGTTGAAATAATACCAGCAGTCACAGAACTCCAACATCTCGAGAATGGATTTTTTCAGAGCAAAAGCCATTCGTTTTCGGAATAATGGATCATCGGACAAATGGGCTTTCGATCCAGTGGGATGTTTTTTGAGCTGTTCTTCTAAATTATGTTCATCCCAGAAACATGATCTCCTTGGGCCCTAATTGTAGAACTACAATATGGACCGGAGAAGTTTTCATCGACCGTCATACTGATTTGAAGAATTCGTTACACAACCATTGATGGCATCTGAGAGTTAAACTTGAGTCTTAAATGCATTTTATGTAAATTTATTATTTCATCACATGAAGACCAACTCGTACAAGCATATCTAATTAATTTCCACGGAATTAAAGCTTGTAATGAAAAACTTAATCCAAATAAAATTACGTCTAGACACAAACGGTCCATCAAATTGTCATACTTAAGAGACCGGGTCAATGTGACATTATTGTGATGATTCACTTAAATTACTAAGCGCTCCCTTGGCCTTTTTTCCTCTCAGTTCTGTGCCCTTGTCCCAAAAGTTCAGCAGGAAAACCAGAGGAAGTATTTCATTTTTCTGTGGGGGATTGGGAGTCAACCCTGGGTTCACTGCAGCATAAGGTGTTCATATGTAGGCACCCAAGGCCCCTCATGTAGGTTACAGGGCTCCGTCGCTCCTGATGGAAACATGCCTGGTGCTAAAAACAACATGGCCCTCTGCGGTCCAGATGGAGTTCGGATTACATGATCAAAACAGCCAATTAGGTGAGAAAACAGATTAGTCAATCAATCAATCAGTTACTATGGCAACAACAAATCAGAGTTTCAGGTCAACAATGAAAGCAGTGATCATTTTCATGTAATGTAAGTGACAAATGTGAGATTGATATCAACAACCTGAATGCTGTGCTTTTGAAATATTTAATTTACTTTGTTTGCTTGGCTTATTTATTTATTTTATATATTTATTTAATTTTAAAACATACAGAAAAAGATAGATAATCACATTGTTTGCTTGTTTCCTTCTTTGTTTGTAGTAGTACCACCACTCAGGTTAATTAGTTAGTAAACCCTTGTGGCTGAATTCATTCAGCGGTGGCTGATTGTTCCTGTAACAGTAAAACTTCAAAACATAGCATTCCCAAGTGTAAGCTTTCTTTCCCTCTCTCTCTGTTTTCATGAAGCCACAGTTCAAAAAATAGGGGGAAAGTCCCCGAATCAGGAGCACAGATCTCGGTCTAATGGTTTACAATGGCTGTGTGATTGTTGTTGATATTCTGTAATTTGCACAGAGCAGCGCAGACTTACAACACCAGCACCACAATATTGCCATACAATTGCAAGCAGCTTGCAGCGCTGCTTTACCATCAACAACATGGTTCAAACATTGTTTTGTCAATTTGGACTGTTGCAAACAATAGAACTGTGGCTTCCTATAGTAATATATTCCAAGTGCTATAGTGTGTAGCTGAAAAACACTTGAATTTCTGTAATTCTTAAAGTCTGTTTTCGTGGGGTGTTTTTTGTGTGTGTGTGGATCAGATCGGAAACAAATCATCGCTGTTAGGCAAAACCCTCATGTCTCCAAAATAACAACAGCCTTGTTTTTCATTTGACCACCATGCATCTTGAGTTTTTCCAATGCATGGGCTTCACAATGATTTCAAGAGCCCAAGAGTTTCATTCACACATTATCATATCCTCAACCCACAGATGACTGTGCAATTCATTCGTCAGTTAAAGTCCCCACCCCCTTTTTTTTTCTTTTTTTTTTTTACCAAACCAACTAAACTTCATGTTTTCATGTTATGTGTTTAAGTGGATCCTCAAAACCATGGTGGCTAGCTGTTACCCGAGATACCAAACATAAGTGCCTTGTTCATGCATTACACTCCTGTTTCAGGTTATCTCCTGCTATTGTCTCTATTTTATTGGCCTCAAATGTCCTCTGGGTGAAAGGGGGGTGTAGATGGTTTTAACAGATGAGCCAAGGCCATGGAACTGCATGTTAGGAAAGAGGGGAAAGTCATCACAGGCTTGGCAGTAAGAGCTCCATCATGTGTGGAATGGTTTCTAAAGGCAGAGGCTTTGCTTTGTGCTGTGGGAGGATTGTTACAGTACAAGTAGGAGATAGCACGGTGGAGGTTTTTCCTCTGTAGGAAGTCTACTCATGGCTTACATTACCGTGGAGAATTCTGAAGAGGCCCTCTGCCAATCCGATCAAGGCTTCCAGACAAGTCTCGTTTTCCAACCATGCAAGAAAATGATGGCTTTGCATTGACGCAGGCTTGGATCATGAGGCTCAGCTTCCAAATAGCCGATCAAGCTACTCTATCTTGATCTTAAGAGTTACTTAAGAATCACTTTTACTGCCTTTTGCTATACAGTCAAACTGAACATTTTCTTCTCTTACTCAAAGTGAAACTGCATCAAAAACATGTAAAAAGTTGGATCCTGAAATGATTCTTTCTCCTTTCCCGTCTGATTGTTTGACAGGATCATATATTTCAGTGTAGGGTCTGCACATACCGCCTTTTACAATAAAGCTACATGTGCATTCCATCTGCTCACACATTTTTCCTGTCCACCCCAACTGCTTGGTTTGCAGTGAGGCAACAGCAGCCAAATGAATTCTGTCCTGCGGATTAACAAGTGATCTTTGGAAATCCTGGGTACAATCAGTGGTAGTTCTACGTTATGGATGGATGAGGAGCAGTGTGCTTTCTGATGGTGTGGGAGCTCTGGCTGCAGAAACTGTTTACTGCAATATTTTGGCAGGCGTGGCCGTAGAGACTTAGACACTGCTAATAATTTCCATTCTCTGCTCAAGTCTTAAACTCAGGTTATTTGGGTCTCTATCACAGAAACCCCCCATCACGTCTATAACATTTGATCCATGTGAACCCAGCATGTCCGGAAAAGGAGTGTAGGATGTGCAACTGTTACGTGCTATAGGATATTCTTTAGAATTTTAGGGTGTCTTTTTTTTTTTCTTGCAGAGAAACACACATTTCATTCAGAAGCAAAGAAGAGCTACAGGAACATTTCAAAACATTTTTTTTGCAGCTGTTAAAAATCAAGTTTTACAACCCAGTCCTGAAATGGTTAACTGGCTTTATTCAACATTAATGCAGTGACCATTCAGGTCATTCAGTTTGGCATTTAGCATTCATCACATTAGAGGAATAGTGGATTGTAAAAAATAAGATGGCAGTTTTGAAACACTGGGCATTTGCTATACTTTGTTATACATTGTAATGGATCTGCCAGTAAAGTTTTCAGAACTGTACTTGTATGTGTTGCTGTGTGATTTATTACAGGAGACCTTCATCAAGTTACTTAATTTATTCACATTGACTCAATATGATGGAAAAAACATTGCATGTGATCTTTTACATTGAACTTATGTAATAAAATTAGATTTAAAAAAAACAAAAACATGTAACTGAAATATGTAAAGTCAGCATTTTTTAGCATAATCATTTTATTCTATATATTTATTTTATTCATTTATGTTGAATTTGGCTTGAGTTAGATACAGTTGCAGGACCCCAGATGTTGGCAGATACTGAGGTTTCTGATCGGCGGTTATGGGATGCCAGCTCACTGTAAAGGCAGTTATAACTGTGGACAGCGTTGTGCAAGTTCACACCTCACAAGAATTAGCTCAGTTCACACAGATTAAAACGAACTGTTCATTTTTTCCGTTTTTTTTTTTTAGTTGATCTGAGCTATTCTTTTTCAGTTGAACCTCCTCCATCCCCCCATCCCCAGCCCTGTATCACTGCCACTGCCCATGTGCCAAACTAAATGAATTACTGTATCCTACCACGGAATACCAGACAGAGATTACTTTTTTAACAAGATTTTTTTTTGAGGCATTTTTGCTTTCCTTGACAGTCACAGTAGAGAGACACAGGAAAGGCAGGGGAGAGAGAGGGAACGACATGCAGCAAATAACCTGAGGTCGGATACGAACTCACGCTGCAATCAGGACTCAGCCTGAGCACATGGGATGGGCTTTTATCTGGTGAGTTACCAGGGCGCCCCAAAGATTACTTTTAAAGCCAAAAAAAGCCAAAAAAAACCCCAAAAACATGTGCATATGTTTCACTACTGAAACAATGTCACATATAACAGGAAAACCCAAAACAGATTGGTCTTCTTGTGTTTTTTCCCTTTGTTAATGATTACTTGTGATCATAATTCACGCACATTTTCCAAGACTGGTCGGATGCTTCAACTAGATGCATCTTTTTAACTTTGATGCAGATGTGGATGAATTTCTGACTTGTTTTTTCATACCTGGCGGGCATAATTTGCACAAAAATGTGAGATTTTTTCTTTTGGAGTCGGTTCTGATTTGTTCAATCAAATACTCTTCAGCATCTTCAGCAGCGCCAGCAGCTGCGTTGTCTGAACCTGCAGGAGCCATACTGCATGCTGGTTGGTTGCCATAAACCCTTAGCCTTGGATGCCGTAAAACAGTGCATGAGCATCATTAACTAGGTAATGATGCTCAAATTCACGTTTGTTATTTCCAAACAGATATTTTCAGTACACCATTCACCAAAAATATGAGTGCATTAACGCTGTTCAGTGAATGCTGTTCATTCAGCGCGTTCATGCACAACGCTGAAAGTGGAAAGTATTTGGGGAGTCATGGGGAGTCAGACTGTTTGAGGGGAGTAGGATGGAAGATGGATGCAAACTGTAGCAGAGATCTTGTAAACTATTTCCTTCAACAGTAGTCTGGAACGTCTTTGGATCAAAAACAAACACTGCACCGTGAAACTTTGGACACCTTGAAATTGTTGCAAAGTTTCGCTGAAAAAGGACAGTGGCAATGATCTGCTGGTCTGGTTTTTGTCTGTGCATCTTTTACGTCGACAAAGTATAACAACTGTAACCAAAACAAAACATGCACCATAGGCACTCTACTCATCTCAGCTGAGTCCAATAATATATAAATAAGTTAATGCTCCCCTTGCAGTCTCTGTCTGTAGCCTGAGCAGGCTGCCAGTCTTGTGGTGCGCTCTCCTGTCTCAGCACCTTGAGAAATGTGGGCAAAATCTATTTGGCAAACAGCAAAGTATTAACTTGTGCACAATGACGTACAGTATGTGCTGCTGACTTCCTTAAAAGACGTGCAAATAGATATATAATCTGTATATTAGAAGTTAATGTGCTGAATATTATTATTATGGTGATTATTCCCATATGTCTCAAGACTGATTATACTTCTGTCTTCACTGACTATACAGCTAGGCGCAGTAAGAAGGCTTATTTGTTCTAAATAAAACAGCACCATGTTTAAAACCTTGATAAACTACACCAATGTGATACACCAATGTAATATGATATCACATTGGTGTAGTTTGCCAAGGTTTTTTTTTTTCATCGGTTATGGAATAATTATGTGTTAATATTGTAATTTTGGACAGTACTTGTGCAAGAGGAATCCTCCACCTCTATATGATTGCACTTTAGCAGACAACAGTGCCTACAGGCTGGAATAGCATGCAGTGTCTACCCTCCTCTTTCATTCTCATCTTTTACCTTAACTTCTGTATCAGTCCCCTGCTGATATGCCAGTGTGTGCTAGTAAAATTCTTTTGTAATGCCCCTTTAAACTACCTACTAAAGCCTGTTTATCTTTTTTCTATATATTTATTTTCCTTCGCTGGAGACTGATGAGGGATAAGTCGGTAGAAAGAATGAATGAACGGATTTCGCCCCCCCACCCCTCTCACTGTGTCCATTTTCAGGCTTTGAGAGGGTCCGCCTTCTACCCAGCTCTTAGTCTCCACCTCCTCTGGCGACACTTGCATTTCCAGGTTTGCTGTGACCCTGGACCCTGTCTGGCATACCATTTCATTTAGTTTGAGTCAACATTTCAGGGAGAGGAAGATTTTTTTTCCTCTTTTTAACAGCCCAGTCATTGAGAGGTCACAGGTATTTTTGATCCATTATATAGGCAGGAAATAGCAGTTAATAATTATTTCTAAGACTCCTAAGATTTGAATCAAAATAATTCTTCTTTTTCCCCATATGTATTACTGTAAGTGGTGACAGCATAATTGTAGTATCTGACATTGGTAAATGACTTTGTGCCTTTATGTAAAATGAAACCAAGGGTTGTGGATTGATCTGCTGCCCATCAGACAGGGTCAGGGATTATCCAAGAACTAAGAGTGGACTGGACAAAAACAGTCTTCATGTTGGGCCATGGCTCAGGTTAATGCCACTTGAGGCACACGTGCTTAAGAAACATCTGCCTCAACTCTGCCATCCAGATATCATGTTCCTTGATTATGCCACGGTCTTATAAACAAATGAGGGAAAATGAAGGCTAGTCAGTGCTTGATTATAACTGGCAACTGTCCAGCCAAAGCAAATCTTGGCAGAAATCAGATGTTCTGAGATCACGGACTCAATTTCAGCATTTCTCACTTTTATTTCCAATTGTTCTGTCCACAACTGTCTTCAGCACATATATAAACTATAAAAGTGTTCTTTGCAGAAGCTGTAATTTTTAGTCCAACAGATACCTCGAATATCCTGATTGCACCCAGAAGGTTTTAAATCTACAATGAAACATTGTGTCTGCAGTCACAACTTGTGGAACGTGTTAAATTAACAGCTAAACAAATAAATGCTTGGTTTCCCAATGGAAACACAGCTGCACATATTGTTCAAATTGTTATGCACACTGAACCTGACTGCAGAATAATATTATTTATTTTCCAACAAGGCAGTTTCAACCCTAGGTTGTACACAGACAGGCAGGGGACAAACTATGATTCATTCAAATTGATTCCCGTAGCACCTACCCTCCCTTTGGCAACTTTCTCTGCAATGACCCAATCTTTGGCAATCTGGCTTCCAGCAACTGGCAGTTTTACCAGTGCCCTGATGTTTCCTTTATTTTCCCCTACTTCCAACTGTTACTTCTTCTGAATCCTGTAGCAGAGGGACTCTGAACTGGCTGGAGGCCACTTGGTTTGTGGGCAGGGCTACAAGAGAACAGCTGTCTTTCTCATTAGTTCGGCTGTATTCTCTCCCACCCCGACTCCCCTCCCGCCACCACCATCCCTGTCTGATGGAAAGCAAATCACCTGATGCTTTTAGCACCTTGAGAACATGGTGCACAGCTGCTTCCTGTCATACACTCCAGGAACTAATGTGTGACAGAGAGACTGGACAACAAACCATGGTGTCACATTAATTAGTTGAATAAAGACTTCATACATCTGCTGACCTTGCAGTGAGACTTCAAAGGCATGTTTGGGTAACAGATTTATTCCCCCTCGTGGCTGACATGCACCTTAACTTTAGAGCTGTGGAATCCCTCTTGATCAGAGGTGAGAATATGTTGGTTATGAGTACATTCTGGGTCTCCAGGTAAATGCACCTGAATGATCACCAAGAAGGATGCAAAATTTCCATTTAAAAAAAGTAACCAATGAGACACGTCACCTAATGTAGAGGTAAAAGATATCTTTTATGATGCCTTTATTAAAGCTTTGTGTCTAGCCAGGGAAAGAATTTGGACACTGCAGCACATCCCCGTGCTTTATTGCCCACAGTCCAACCAGCATTAATGTCAGCTGCTGGTAATATCATAGTGATGGTCCGCAGAGCCTATTGCTTTTAATCAAGATTCACCACAACTGCACTGAAACATTGCTCCTTGGAGAACCCTTGTTGCTTTTCTCCCTTGCATCTATAATTTCCTGCAGATGAATCAATGACTTCTTTGTGAGCTGTTTCAGTGACTGAACTGAACTACTACAGATTACTCCATCTCTTGTGGGCGAAAAGAAATGTCTTATTCCATGTGTGTCTTCCTTTGACAGAGGTTGGGTCAAATTAGGTGCTTAATCTTAAGTATTAAGCTCTCACAAAGCGTGAAACTGGCTCTGGCATTTTAAGCAGATTCCATGTCCAAGCCATAAGGCAAGAGGTGTTGACCTCAGATATCTCTCTAAATTTACACCCAGGATTCCCTATCATGACCACCTACAGTCATGACCACCCACAGTGACTGTCCCCCAATTTGCCTTTCTTCTCTTTACTGATGCACATTTATTTCTCAGGACTGTCCTGCAGAAAGAAACGGTCATGGCTTACTGTTAACAAATAACAGTAAACAAGCAATCATTCTTACTTGGCATTATTTCAGGTGTTGCACGTCTCAAGCTTCTCATCAAGAGACAATGAGTTATAAACTCTATTCTTATTTTGATTGCCCAATAAAAAGGGATTCTCAGCTCCCTGCTATGTTTGGTGCCCCAGAGACTGCAATAAAACAGCACTTTTATGATCTTGCTTAGCAGCCACTCCTGAAGAAAAGAAAAAACAGTGACAGGTTAAAACAAAGTCATTTCTCCTTGTTTGCTGCCTGTCATCTTGTGCGCCGACCTAAATTTAATGTCATTAAGTTTTGAGATAACCAAAGAGGCGAAAAGAATCACTGGAAAGTATGAGAACTTGTGAACATGGGTGTAGTTCTCCCACAGCCACAAAAGCCTGTGAGAGGATGGTTATGGGAGAGGGCTGACAAAAGGGGGAGGAAAATTAGGCTCGCCAGCATTCTTCTCATTTAAAGCTGTAACTACACAAAAAAGCACTCACGCAGTCTGGGCTGGGTCTGCTTGCTGCTTACAAGGAGAGGCGCTCTTGTCTTCATGGTGGTGCAGTGATAACCTGAACATTTTTTTTTTCTTTTCATCCCTTTTCCCCCTGCTTTGCACACAAGGAAGGCTCATGTCTTTCTTATAGACATGATGAGCTTTGTGCATTTAAGGACTTTCCTATTTCTGGTGGTCTCGGTAGCTCAGGTTTTGATTGTCAGATGTCAAGACGGGAACAGTGGTAAGTAAACCCCGCTGCTGTTTATTTTCACACCTAATTGCTGTTGAGTATAATGTGTCAAATTGGCTGACTGAACTTTAGCTTGTTGGACTTGTGCTTGTGCTTGTGTATGCCTCACGTGTAGGAGTTTGGCATAGTTGTTGGAGTTGAATTAATATTAACTGTGGCAACTCTTGTAATTGTGGTTTTGACTGAGGGAAAAGTTATTTTAGATGAACTAGACAATCAGATTCTACTTTTTTCCTTTATTTTTTCCTGTTGGATTTGTCATACCAGCGTGAATTCTCTCTGTACATGACAAGTTGATGTGTTCTTTTACCTTGTTAAGATCTCCCCTGTTTTCTAATGGATAGCAGCTGACAACATAATGACTGCATGGAACTTGAAAAATAGATTTCTGATTGCAGTGACTGAGAGACGAGCCTTAGTTAGCCATTGAAGACTCGCTTCCAGCTTAGGTAAGATTTAAAAGAGATGAGACTAGCCTTGAGTGTGGATTAAGTTCAATTGGCAAACAAGCCCCACAAGTCAGGAAACAGTACCGTGCACATCTGTCACTGATTGCCAGTGATGTCACCCTCAGGCACCGAAAATGTGCACAGGAGGGAAAGGAGCACCTTCGCAGCTTGTATTACCGCTGCACCTCTCCACCGTACTGTAATTTTCATTAAGTGTTGCCACCATCCATTTTCTTCCCCCCCCTCGACCGCATTGTACATCTGCGGAAAGTATTTCAGCAGCAGGGCTTGTGCGCCTTTGAGGGAACATGGTCTGCATGTTAATTCGGGGCAGATGTGAGGAGACACGAGACGGAGAGATGCTGTTGGATTCTCTGAGTCACTGAAACTCAGTGTTGTTGATGTCTTAAGCTGGAAACGCCCAGAGCGACAACACCTGAGTTCTTTTTTTAGTGGGCCTGTGTTTCCCCCCATTTTTTTTTTTTTTACTAGTGTTGTGATGTCATGGGGGCAGTGTTATTTCCACATATGATGTCATGAGCTACAGGCTGAGTGCAGGTTAGGAGCACCGGGACGGTCATTTTAGGGGTCCCTGATGGGGTATGGAGTGAGGACATACAGCACAGCCTGTATTGTCTGTTATTTTTAGGCTGCAATTTGCCTGTTTTTCTTCCACTCTGTCATTAACAAATACAAGTAAGCTTTTCTCCCCTCGGTTTGATTTCCCATAGAGCAGTAATAGTGCAGGAGTGTGGCATTCGAGAGAGCGCCACCCTGTGGTGAGTGCAGCAAAGGGCACAAGCATGTCTTTTGTGTGGCCAAATTAACGACAATGAAGAAAAAAACAACACTAATATTGATACTGCTCTCTGACAAAGGTAGTTGCATACTTATGTAGCTTCACTTTGAATTCTTTGAATTACATGGGCATTGACTTTGGTTCATAAGGTATACTTTACCCCAGCCATGAAACACAGCTTTTCCAAGTTCCATGGCATTCTCATGTTATGATTTCAACAGGGAAAGAGGTTTTGAGTTAGTTTATGTTTTTCAGAGTGGGTTTAAAGCTCCAACAGGCTCTGTTTTAATTAGCTCCTCCACCCTTGTTGGGAAGCCTGCCTCTGTCCATATTTGTTCATGTGAAACAGTACAGTGATCCTGCAGACCCATTTCCATGGAATAGTGGTCGGTGAGGAGATTGCACTTCAGCCAAATAAAATCAGTGGAAAGTTGATGTTTTTTTTGTAGAGTAAGGGAAAATTTGGTTCACCAGTGCTTTTGAGACAATGTACTTTGTGTATGTGAGAGTGTGAGAGGGCTATCAAGTCTGTTCTGCACAGCAAGCACGTACTGTATCATGGAATGGTTTCTAATGTGCACTTCAAACGTTGTCTGGCAATCGACGTTGCAAGATTGCAACTATTTACTCATAACCCAGCTGCCTGATTGAAAAAACAAAACATTTAGACATTTGGAGAAGATGCTAACCAGCTGTGAGAGGCAGCAGAAGAACATGACACACACAACAATTCAGTGTCATATTCTGAAAATCCAAAGCAATCTTTTTCCCAAAATTTGAGATGAAACTTAAAGTACTTTGATTTGGAACTGTAACAAGTAGAGGGCTATTTCATCTGCCTAGGACTGCAATTACCAGTGTTACTTCATTTAATTTGAACTTTTATATGGAAAATTGTGAGTGTGGTTGGATGTTGACGAAACTACATAATTGCAAGCAGACACACTGTCTCAGAAAACGTACAATATAATGATAATATTTATCTATTCTGTAAAATAAAAAACGTCAGCAAAAATTTGTGGTGAGGGCAGCGAGGTTACTGGCAAGATTTGCGAGAGGCCAGACTTGGATGGAATTTGCACAGTCGTGTATGGCGCTTTGATGACTGGAAACATGTTTAGCACAAATGTTGAAACTTTTGCTTAATACAGTTATACAGTTTTGAATGAATGTCATATGCACGCACATGTGTGGAAAGTTTGCTTGCAAAAGGGGTTCAAGTTGGCAGATGAGAAACAAGGAGCTGGCGTTCAGCTTACGATTTATGTTAGCCACAGCCAGCAGAGATTTCCAGGTAAAGGTAGTAAACTGCTCAATGGACCAAAAAGGATCATTTGTTTTGGAAGGAGCTAAGGTTTAGGTTTCTGAACATGAAGAAAAAAACTGGCAATAGATCACTGCCTGTAGTAACAAAAAACAGGAGTCTGTGCCCAGTGGTTCAGCCTG
>OMLB01028900.1:19698-31870 GCA_900302555.1 Myripristis jacobus | reverse complement strand
CCCTCCCAGGCGCTGACATAGCTGTAAAACATCTTCAAAGTTGCCACTTAGCCCTGCACATCAAAGACACTTAACACTCAAAGTTGGGGCATTTTAGTCTTTGTTAACAAAGTTAAGTAAACTATTGGTTTCACAGAGAAACATTTTGCTCATCACCAGATTTGATATTGTTCACAAGCAAAACCAGAATCAGGCAGAGACGTCCCCCACCCCCCCTTTCTCACAGGCAACACGCGACCAGCAAACAAAAATTTGGTATACTAAGTCAACAAATCTACATGAGGTCACTCTGGCTCCCAAATTGGTTCCAGTTGTTGTTGCCACATCACTGACATCGCAACAAATGGGCTGTTTTCTACCAAAGCTGAAATGTCCAAACATGTGAATTCAACCAGGTCCACAGACGGCTCTGATTAGAAACACATGCTGCATTTTTGAGCTATGACTTGATTACACGCCTCTTTTCTTCTAAACTTGGGGGGAAAAACCTCACCAGATTGTACATTGTCTTGAGTTACACCTTTGAGAGAGTCCAACCAGAAACACAAAGTGTTATCAGTTTTCTGACTTGATAGCCTACGGCAGTGAACCTGGGATGACTTGATGGCACAGACGATGGAGCTGATAGGTTTTTAATGCAGCCTGTGCCCGCGAGGACGGCTCCATGGGAACTACTTATAAACCAAATTATTGCAGTCAGCAAATGGAGGCTTGGGGTGGGGGGATGACTTCCAGATGTCGAAATAGTCACTTTGGCAGTATTTGGAGAATATTAAAACGAGGCTTAGCTTTGGAGGTAGCTGGAAGGAGAGGAAGTTAAATGGCTGATGTAAGGCACAGCATGTCACCATTGCTTTAAGGAGACCTAAGCATGGAAAGATGTGCAGCTTATTGGCCCGTGGTTTACCTACACGACCTGTGGGAATATCATATCTCCACTGTCCTCACACTACTCACTTCCACGGTTTCCATTTAAAGCAACTATTTGCTTGGACACCATGCAATTAGGACTCTTCCTGACAGGTTTCCTGGTCCTTGATTGGCACTTGCTTGCAAATCTGCTCTGTGATCCACTCAGCCTGTCCATGTTGGGAGCCCTCAGGACAGGACAATGTTCTTCACTTCAAAATCCTCAACACAGAATGGACAGAATGTCCCAAACACACATTAGTGCCATGATTATACTGAGCATTATATGTTGTTCTTGATATTTTCCGATTGTGGAAGTACCAATACTATTACTTATATTCAATACCACACTACATTTTCTCAGTGCTGTGCCACTAAGGTCACATCTAACATGTCTCTCTTACATAAAAGGAAGTAGAAGCATTTGACTTCAATAATTTTAGTTTAATGGTGTCTAATTCTCTAAGAATTTATTCTTCATGACAGTGGTGATTATTTCTTTTTGGCCAGCACTTAATTAAGCACACGGTATCTGTGTCATCAGTTAAAAAGTAATATTGTCCACCCTGAATATGACCTTTCTGGTAGTGAAAGATACTTTTTAGTGTGCCTGTACAGTTTGGAGGTGTTGATACAGCTGGTTTTGGTTTTTCAGGAGATCTGGAGGACTTTTGCCCTCTGGAGTTTATCCACTGTAGGCTGGCAGGTCTTAGTGTAATGCAGTGCTCCCTCTGAGCATGTTCTCTGTCTCCCCCCTGTTGACTATTTCAAAGGCCAGTGTAATTGTTTTAAATCCTCCAATTTCATGAGATGTTATGTCCCACCTGGGTACCTCTCTGTCTCTGGTGAAAAGCTTTAGGCCAGGTAATGATTCTGCAGAGTTAAGTTAAAGCTGCTCTCAGGTGAATTTTATAATTAAATAAATAGGGGTCATGCAGTCAGTTATCATCATTGTAATGAGGGAATGAATATATGAGTCAGGGTTAAGGCTCAGAAAGGGCTAACATACAGTGCTAGAATGCTTTAAACTGGACACGATCTTACTGATCCGTAAAGACAACATCAATCAGCTGTAACTTTTTGAAGGCTCCATAAAGCCGTAAAGTACCTGTTAAAATTTGACAGTATCCTTTGACAGATTCTCAAACACCAGGCTTACTTGTTTAAATGCCACAAAATGGTGACTGTCAGCCATAATTGCAGGTTGTGGTCCAACCTAAATTCTAAGCTGCAGTGAGGTTGTGTATATTATAGCTGCCGAGTGTGAAGCAAGTGGAACTACATGGGTGTTGGTGGGTGACAAGGGGCAACAATGTGGCCTAAGATATGTTTAGCGCTTAACAACGTGTTGGACAGGTGATTGATTTAATGGGGAAATGCCTCGTATAAGTACGCCAAAATGCCTTGGGTCGCTTTGACTCCAGGTGGTCCTGCTCTCATGGAGCATGAGCAATACAGAGCCAAGATTATTATTTTGTTCACATTTAATGCTGTTTGTAAAATATTTAATAATTAATTAGGTTATTGCACAAATGATGAGAGACATGATCACTTAGCTGAGGAGCGCTGAATCAGGGGTTTCATCAGAAACACAGATGAAACAGTGACTCTTGAATGATGTTCTGTTACCATGTGTTGGTTGTGTTGCATGATGGATGCCTTGACTGACTTGGACTTGGATTTGGAATTCCTTGGACTATTGTCAAGACTAGGATTGTGCTGTTATGTGTTTGATCGTTGTATGCAGAATTACTTGAATTGCAGTGTTTAGGCAAAAGAGAATCCAGGCAAAATGTATCAGGTTCACCAGAGTAGAATTATTCTCCATAACACAAACATGGAATTTCTCCAAGAAACTCATGTGCAAAAGAAAAATGTTAGTTTTTTTTTTTTTTTTTTTCAGTGCAAGTTCCAACACACATAGTGCTGGAGTCTTTACTGTGCAACGCTGCCAGATCTTAGTAGAGAGTATGACGCTTCTTGAAATGTCCCTCACAATTAAATTCATATCGCCTGCACAGCAGATACATGTATCTGTTGGGAGCAGAGTCAAGTTTTGAGGGCTGTGAATTATAGAGTGAATCGAAAGTGTTGAAGAGAACAGTTTGGCTCAAACTTTGTCAAGCTGTGAGAAATAAGCTGACGTAGCTTTGTGTGGCTAAAGAGAATGATAGAATCTCAGATGTGCAATTAAAAAGTATTTCGATTAACTCCGAGATTAACTTGGAATATCTGAGAAAGGCACATGATTTATTTTTTGCGGAGAGACATGCAGCTCAGTGCTAAAAATGACAAAACATGACACAAGAAATTCCAAGAATTTAGAAGCCCCCTCCTCATTGGTTCACTGTTCGTTGCATAGGCATTGCTAAGGTTTCTGTGTGAGGGGCCTGAACATGTCTAGTGTGGAAATAAATTATTCAGCAGAGAGAAGAGTGCATTCATTCAACACAATATGTGTCTGTGCTGTCCGTTAACCACAGGCTGCAATGTCCAGTCAGTATTCCCGAACAAACACTTCTTACAGAAAGCCAGACCGATGGGATGTGGAAATGTCTGCTTGTAGTCAGTGACTCATGGCTGCCATTTAGCATAGATGATTTCACCAAATGGATAAATTGCTACTGTAGTGCAGGGGCTAAGGGAGAAGTTTGTTAAAATTGCAATGTTAACCTTCAATTTCAAAGTAGATTTTCCAAATAACACCACAAGAATTTTTCTTACCATTTGAACTTTCTATTTTCATTGTTTACACTGTGGAAAACTCTCTGAAAGTTAAAGACATCTCAACGTGAAGATTGGCACATCCAAATTTTTCAAAGCTTGCTTACACTCCACGACTTGAAAATGATTCCCACATGAATGAAATAATACACCGGTACTTTGTGTCTGTAAATTTATTTTGGGATTGGAAGCAAAGGTACACAAATTTTCTTCAAGAGGCAACGGCCTGCAGGATAACCTTCTAATTGTTGTGAGAGGAGCACAGGAAGAAAAAAAAACAACAACTATTTACATCTTCTGCTTGGGCTTCACTTAATCAAGTAAACAAAAATCTCAGGTTAACACAGCTTGAACTTTATTGTGGATCATCACCCACGTCATTATTCCAGCTTGTGTTTATACAGGCTAAATTAGACCACTAAGTACAGCTTTTGTGGCCTCAATTCATCTTAATCCCATACTCCCTCCAGTTGCGAAGCCATCCACTGATGTGGGCTGGTAGTTTAGGGGAATAGCATTGAAAAGTAGAGAAGAGGACAGGAGTTGATTTCATCATAATTTTATATTCCATTCCTTTTTAGTCATCAGCTCTTGCGGGCCGGTCGTTTAGGAGAGGGGGGTTGAAGCGGGGAGAGGAGTGCAGGGAGAGATAAGAGATGTTGTGGAGCTGGGAGGGAGGAAAAGAGGGCTGAAAAAGAGGAGGAGAACGAGTTCAGAGGGGATAAGAGTGGGGATCTGTAATGATAGATAGACAGAGAAACAACAGTGCGTAGTGGGAGGATCTGGAAGCAGTGGTGGTGGGGTACCCACAGCTCTGTATGGCACATGTCATCAAGGGCAAGAATTTCTCCCTCTCTCTCTTTCTCTCTGTGTCTCCACTCCCCTGCACATCCCAACAGACTGGAATATCTCCAGCACAGGAAGTTGTGTCAAAGTGGAATTTCCTCTGGGTGAACATGTGTTTGGGCTCTGGGTTGTTCCTCTCAGCGTGCACGATGATTTTTGGGTCAAACCTTAGACAGACACGACAATATTAGTTTTGACTCCCTATTTAAAGTTGCAATCAGTGATGTCCGTGTCTTGGCAACAGGTTGTGCAAAAGAAGTTGAAAAGTGGGAGTGACTTGGGAAAGCATGATTTAGAACCACCTTTTTTTTCTTTCAGAGTTTACCTGTCAGTACTACATGCCACAGTATCTAATGCATTGACCGCTCATTATAGTGGAGAAAAATAATAGCAAGCAAAAAGTAATGCTACAGTGTCCACCAAAGATCTTACTCTGCATTGCTAGATTCTCTTTGTCTTTGCTCTAAAACTAAGAATCACTTCAACCTCAGAAAAAGCCTGCATGTTTGTTAGCAACTAAGTTAGAAAGAAGACAGCGGGCATAATAAGATGGTGGTTAACACACGTAGGTGTTTATCCTTGAAATAAGGTCAGTTGTGATTTGAGTCGACTGGCTCTTTAAAACAGAACACAATGCTTGCTTCTAATTAAGGTTATAGCCTTTCGTCTGGTCAGGATCTGCCTTTTGGGAAGACATTTTTTCATGCTCCCACAGCTGTTGATGACATGTTGAAAAAAGTATGCAACTGTTACTGATAGAAGGGAGGGGTTTCAGCAAACAAACCACAGCAAACCTGCCAAGAAATAATCCTGCGCTTGGCAGGGAAGATGATGCAAGAGCAAGATCTGGAATGGAGAAGTGCTATACACACACACACTGGTTAGTGCACATCATGGATGAGATTTTTTTTTTTTTTACAAGTGACATACAAACAGAATGTTCTGCACCTCCTTTCTGAGGCAGTAGAAAAGTAGTTTTGCATTGACTGTTTCATGTTGTTTACCATCAAAACATGATAAACAAGGGCTGAAATGTTCTGCTCTTCACAGACTACAGGTCACTATGAGAGTGTACAACATGCTTGTGTGTGTTCTGTATGAGAGAGAGAGAACGAGAGAGTGAGAGAGAGAGAGCGAGAGTGAGAGAGGAGAGAGAGAGAGAGAGAGAGAGAGAGAGAGAGAGAGAGAGAGCATGCACACATAATTAGATGTCTGGAATTGAATTAGGGCTGAATCTCCTCCAAAACTATGAAACTCTATTAAGTAATTTGGCATTTATGTATTTCATCAGATGACCCTCTTAACTGTATGTGACTTTCACTTGTGTCATATTTATTTATTTAGGATTCTTCACTATTTGCGCTGTTTTTGTTTGTTTGTTTGTTTGTTTGTTTTACCAGTAGCCAGAGAGGTACAATACATATAACGCAGGTTGTTCAAATAATTATTTATCATCACTGACGCCTTACTGTAGATTTGCCCAGTTGACATGTTTTGGGGTATTTACATAGGCAGCAAAGCTCCACCCACTGGTGGTGAAGAATGAAAACTTCAGTCAACTCAAAACTTGGGTGAGAGGTGCTAAAACTCACAGACCAGCTGTTGGTAAATATGTCTGTGCTGTGCAAGTTTATTGCTTTCCTATTACATTGATTTTTGGATAGTGAAGGTCTAAGGTTTGCTTTTTGCATCTGTTTTAACTTTATGATGTGCAGAGATGACTGGCGTCGCTTTAATTCCGATCATGCATTTATTCATGGATTTTATAACCATATCAGATATTAGAAAAGACTTTGCCAGACCACAGAAACCTGTAGCAAGCTCTAAATGTGGAAAAGTGCGTTGGGACTGTCCTTTTGACCCCATCACCTCTCTGTCTGTGTCTGTCTCCAGCACTGACAAAAATGTAGGACGCTATAAACTTCAAGGGCTCCGTTCAGCAGTAAAGAGAAAGTGACGAATCCTTTAAGGCCCTGGGGGCCTCAGTTAGAGTGATGTCACCGCAGGGAAGGGGGCCCCACCATCATTTTCCCCCTTTGGGCACATCCTCATGCTCACTTATCCAGTCAGTATTAGCCAGAGCTATCTTAGTTATAGCATAAGTTAGTGAAGCCCTTGCACTGTTGCACTGTAAATGAGGAGTACTCTGTAACAAATTAATTTGCAGTGGTTTATATCTGTAGATGGACAGTGCATTAGCCCAAGTTATTGTACATTTACATTATACATTCACATGTTAGTTAAGCGTAGCAGATTTAAGAGCCCAGCAGTTGATGGCTTTAGCAGCTGGGCTCTGTTCAAGCAAAGCAATGATCAATGTCTCTGAGCAGCATCTGAGAAAACTACAATAGGCCCAGTTGGGGTGCAGGTGATGTAAGTAGCTCACCTGTGATGAGGTCATGGTTTCCATTTCTGAGATGGTACTGGAACAGGAAAAAATGCCAAATAAAACATATCTGGATTATTTAGAGAAGTTTTTGGCCGTAGCTCAGACAGCGCTTTTCTTCTATGGGATCTGCTCCTACTTCCAAGAAGCTCTGGTAAAATACTGCATTGGCTTTGCTCTGATGTTTTTGGATGATACCCCGTTAGTACATCTGTAGCACTCCAAATACAATCACATGGATTTCAAACAAGGATATTTGTTCACTGTTTTGGATGGATAATGATGCAATCTTTTGCATGAGACAACAGTCAGTTTTCCTCATTAATGATCCTGTGAGCTGGGACACCGGCTTTTGTGTATACCAGTGCTGATTGCATATAATGCTGCCAATCTTGGTATTCTGTTGCTGCAGTCATTCTGGATAAGAACATCCGTCAGATCTGCAACTCTAATGGCAATGCGCGTGGTGTCAGGCTTCACAATATGCAGTCCAGTTTAAGATGTAAATATTTATGGCACACATCCTGTGCTTTGTCTGAGAGGCTGCGCACGTGATGCAAACTATGCTGCTTGGTGGCATGGCCTAGCAGCTGCACCAGGTCTCCAAGCTTGTAGAGTAATCACAGACATGGAGCCAGAGAAAGAGCACAGGAGGGAGAAACAACAAGAAATACACACATAAGTGGAAAGAGTTACTATGGGTTTGGAACGATTGAGAGAAAAAGATCAAGAGCGAGAGAAACAGATAAAGCGCGACTTGCACAAGTGGAAAGAGTTAGTGTTGAATTGCAAAGATGAGAGAGGGAAAGAGATGGAGAGAGAAGAGAGAAAAAGAGAGGGAAAGAGAGAGGGGGATGGAAGAAAAGTCCAAAGGGAGAGAGAGAGAGAGAGAGAGAGAGCACTTACTCAGGGATAAGGATGCGGAGATTGGAGAGATTGACAGGGATACAATAAAACACATGCAGAGGAAAAGGAAGGATTTAAAAAGAAGCCTCTGGCTGCCATTTGGTATCAGGGGTGATGGTTGCATCTAATAGCTGCTGTAGCAGAGGGGTGACGTCAGTGTTGTGACGGTAAATCTGACTTGCTTTGGAGGTTGCATCTTTCATTTTGACCCATCTTTAAAATTGTTTCAGAATGGAAACTGTTCACTTCAAAGGCATGAGCACATAGTCATAGTATAGGCACAGGGCAGAGGTATATTTCTGGATTGTGTATTCTGTTGCACTTATTCATTTCGTTGATGTGGGTTGAACTTTCTGAACAGCATTTTGTACTGTTATGTATTATATTAGGAATAGATCAACAAGGACTTACATGAATTTAGCCGCTGTAACCCTGACAGATCTATAAATGTGTTCTGTATTCACACCATCAAAGTAAAGGGCAGAGAGAGACAGAGACAGAAAGAGAGAGAGAGAGATGGCAAAACATATACACATATCTGTGCCAGCACCTCGGTCTGCACTTAAAAGGGCATACAGATGTGTTCAGCACTGCTGTGAGGCGCAGCCAATATGCTCATCAAGGCAGACCATGTTTTCTTTCCTTTAACATTTTGCACCATTGTGTCAAACATCCAGCATTAGAATTAAAATTTGAATCATTTATGTGCTTATCATTAAAAGAGTGTGCATGGTTGATCAGCATGCCATACTCAGTGTTTAGAAATTTGAATGGAGTTTCTACTGCACACAGTGGCTGACTTGTAAACACAATGAAAGTCTTTGTATTTCCACATATGTATATTATTTAACTTTAATATCTCAAAAGGTATAAGGGGTATAAATAAACAAAATGACTGCATAAATCTACAAAGAATTCTGCATAAAAAATGTGGTTTCATGTAACTGCAAATTCATGTAGACTTCACATAATGACACATAATGCACATAATTCTGCATGATCAGTGCATGAGCAGTATGTGTCGGTTGAGCGGTTTTAAAGCTACAGACGAGCAAGGAAACGTATGGAATAATAAAACAGATAATAAAAATAATGTGAAGAAGGGTGCAAGACAGAATGAGTGAGATTTGCGGTACAATAATCACACTAATCAGAGCTGGTGAGCGTTGTGGCATGAGCTAAAGGGCAGCATTAAATCTTAGCAGCCCCCCCCCAGCCTGTGCAGACCCTCCCACACATCACACATAAAGCACGTACATTTCACACAAGATTTCTAACATTTCTCCGTGTGCTTTCCTGATGACCAAAAACCTCCAGGCTCAGATCGTTAGGTGCATTCACAGCGCAGAGAGTTACCGTGGTGCACAATGAAACGAGCGCATGAAGGGTGCATGTTACAACAGAGCTGAAGTAAGTTACCAATTCATCAGCCTAACATGCTATCAGCTTGATCAGCAGAGCTCCCATCTGTCATGTTGGCACGACCGGCGCTAGACTTGTGGCTACAAGACCGAGAGAGAGTCCTCACCTTGTTGTCTTTGCTCGCATTCATCAGCTTTGTTCATTTTAAAGCAGCAGAATTCAGCAGGAATTTGGACTTTTAATCGGAATTTATGCATAATCGACACCATGTGCTTCAGAGAGACAGGTGATGGCCTGGGGAAATGCATTTCGGAAGCGGATAAACAAGGGGCGAGGTTTAGCTGAGGTTATTGCGCTGGAAAGCCGTTGGAACGAGGCCAGTAATGCCGAAGATGTGAAGTGAGAGGACAAGTACAAACACAATAATACTTGTACCGTTTCACTCGGGGTATATCTATCTTGCTCTAGGCTACCATGTTCTCTCTTGTCACTTCTCATTTTATCTGTATCGTGCACAGCAAATATTAAACCTCACCACTGTTTTCCTGAGAAACACAAAATGTTAGCCGTCATGGTATTCCTCTCTGCGTGCGTTGCAGTCGCAGGGCAAGCGAATGCTCGAATCAACTTTCCCCTCGGCTTCCTCTGTGTGCAGTTTATTCTTTCCCATCTGGCTATGTGCTTAGCTGATGTAAAACACCAGGACGCTGCGGCCCCTTGTATATGTTAATGCTCTGCTCCGGTAAACTGGAATGTTTGACGTCACCCATTTTCCTTTGCTTCATACCTGTTTTTTTTGCACAGACAGGCCTCTTGTGCAGGGAAATGGGGGACTGTGCTTTAAATTGATGCTGATATGCACAGATTTTAAACATCTGTCATTTAAAACTATGTAACTGCATCCTCGGCCGCCAGGAAATTGCACCGTGAGCGAGAGTGCATTTTTATTTTCCCCTTTAAATGACTGTTGACAGACAGCATGTCACTTTATAAAAGATGGGATTATATTCAAGTAATCTCATGCAATCTTTTTTGTAATTACATACACAGAACCCAGAGTATATTCTGCCCGGCTGCAGTGAGGAAAAAAAAAGGTTTTGCAGCATATCATGTTCACCGTGACTGTAAAATCAAGCAAACAGGAAATATTGCCAGTGCAGTTCTTTTGTTCGTTCTGCATGAACACAGTTTTCTAGTTAAACTAAATCAAAATGCAGAAAATGGCTCGTTGCACCGAGTGGTTTACTAGTTGTACCTTTAGTGCAGGTACACCTTGTAGTCTTTTTTTTTGTTTTTGTTCATGAGGTGACGGGTTGTGAATTTCACAAAGGAAAGTTGGAGTGCAGGTGGTGCAGCACACTGTTCACATTTGGTAAAGTGTGTCATCATGTTTTGCTTTGTTTGATCAGTGTGTGCTGGATCCAACCTGAGAGGATATGAAAACCACATGTCGGGAGCGTTGGCCAGGACTCGGTGTAAGATACAGTTTCACATAAGACAGCTCCACTCGGGACAGCTGAATGGTCACTTCTGACACCTTGTCCTTGTGCCTACAGTCATTTTTTCACACCAAAGTCTAAACAAATAGTCCTGAGATAAATTTCATTATCACTATACGTACATTTCATGCTTACCGCCTCCATGACCACAAAGCAGTGCTTATTGATTCTCTGGATCTATTCACAATTAAAACTGTTATACAATTATGTCAGTGGAATAATGATTTGCATATTTGTTCTTGATTAGCAGTGACAAAATGAAGTGCATGGCAGCAAAGTGTAGCTTTACCCTCTTGGTACTGGACTGCAGCACATGTTAGTTTTATTCATAGTGTTGCAGTTTGAGTCACCTATGTCCTGTTTTGGAGTAACAATAATAATTGGCTTCAAAATGTGCAAAAAGTGCCATTAAAAGACGACTTTTGACAGAGGTGAAGCTGCTGAAAGCCATGAGAATGTTCAAGGTTGAGAGACTGTAAAATAAAGATGGATGGCTCGCTTTGATCTTTGCTTATTCCCTGTAGTGTTTATGCACCAAGTGTGTTATGATAGCATGAATATACTATTTACTAAACATCACTGACTTTTATAGTCAGAAGTCTGCAATTTATCTGAGATGAAACAAAACAGCAAAGGAAAAAAAAAGATACATGAAGAACCAGTGTGGTTGCTGAGTACTGAAAAAGAAGAGGAATGCAAAAAAAAAGAAAAAGAAAACAAAAACAAGACATGTAGAACGCATGTGGTGGCAGCGTAAACCAAACAATTGCACATAAAACCACACTGCAAAACAGCACCAGAGACCCTGACAAAACAAACAAATATCATACAGAAAAAAACACATTTTCAGTATTACATTTGTTTGATAGATCTTGTGCACTCTCATGTTTTCCATGTAGATTATTCTAAACCCATTTCATGGCCAATCAGGAAAAAAATCTAGCCCTTGTTTGGATCTCTGACCCTGACCCCGGTGTGATCTAAAGGCCAGCACAGGGAAAGCCCACGCTGATGTTTTTTTCCATGCAGTTTTGTAATAAACGTCATCCACTGATTAGCTGCTTACAGTTTCATTATAACAGACTGCTTCAAGTGCTTTCTAAATACCTAATTAAAGGAGAAACATTTATTTTGGAGCATAGCATCTGTTGTTTTTTTGTAAATCCATAATGAGTACACACACAAACACACACACACACACATGCTGTGGAGTACATTTCCCACATGGCATAATGACTAAAAAGCTGTTTGATCGGTACGGTTGTAAAGACTACCCAGCCTGTGAACGGATCACTCCGCCAACTGCGGCGTTTGAAAACCATGCCAGCCTGCGATGTTTGAAGACACATGAACCATCGAATCGATTTAAATGTAAACAAACTCGAAAAGCTTATTACGGCGGTATTGATAAGTTGACACAATTCAATTTAGGGGTGTGTTCATGTCGGTCTGTAGCTGTAACATTAGATTACAGCCGAGCAGCTCCAGTCTAGACAGAGCCAGATGGAGATGATTCAAAATGAAGGCGACAGAAAGTTAG
>OMLB01028900.1:0-13146 GCA_900302555.1 Myripristis jacobus | reverse complement strand
AAAAAAAAAAAAAAAAAAAAAAAAAAAGATAAGATCAAATTGAAATGCTTGATTTAATGCTTGCTAATTTGCTGTGGTATCTGCTGTGCAGGTGACTGGGATAAGAGGCCGTCCTGGACCCATGGTAAGCTCCTTGTTTATTCAATTAACCTGCAGTTGTCTCTAACAGAGATTTCTTGGTTTTCTTGGATGCTTTTGCCCACCATAAACTTGATTTATATATATATATATATAGATAGATAGTTAGATAGATAGATAGATAGATAGATAGATAGATAGATATTTCAGGACTTGTTCTCAAACCTAAGACTTGCCTCCCATTTGTTGTGTGAATGTTCAACTACATGAATTGACACTAGATGGCATAAGAGCACAGCCACCTCCTGCATAACTTTACCTAAAAAGGACTGTTGAGCAGCTGGGCAGTCCACCGGCCACCACTGAACACCACCAGGACACACTGCTGTGCTGTGGTGTAGGCGCAATAATCATCACAACGAGGTTTAATTTGTTTCTTTTTTTTTTATTATACAGGGTCCTCCGGGCTCACCAGGACATAGAGGAGATCGTGGACAGAAAGGAAGGCCTGTACGTTACATACATGAGTCTTCACAAGATATCTTTTTTTTTTCTTTTCAGACCAAAGAAATATGACTGAATGAGGCATTACATTGTACAATTATCTCCAAAAACTGACAGGGAGAAAAAGTTTGGATTAGCATTGCAATCTTGCTATTAGTCTTGGTGTCATTATTGATTTGGGGATTATTTTTAGTTGACCTTAAGGTAAATATAAGGTGATAAACCACAGTATTAATCATCACTGACTAACAAGTTGTACATTGTAAAGTTTAATTAACCCAACTACAATACAATCAGCAACTTCAACATAGTGAGAAACTTTAATATTTGATATCTGTAGTAGTTATTATTAGTTATTATGAATATTATAAATTATTAATCACAAATGAACACTGCCACAAGTGAGCACATGTGGGAAACCCTATTTCTTTTTTCTGTCTTTCTTTTTTCTTTTCTGATTTTCTGCTTTGTAAGAACTAAAATAAAATTGCCAGACTAGGCATATTTGTTTTATTTCTTTTGATTTTTCTTCCTCTCTTCTCAGTTCAAAGGCAACGCCCGGTCAAAATGTGACTCGGCAAGTTGATGTATAATGTGCTCGGCAAGCAAAAACTAAACAGCTTGATGGATGAATGTGCCCCTCTTGGTGGAGTTATAATCCAGTTGAAGGCAGCATTTTAGGGAGATGATTTATTAGCTCAGTTGCTAACTTCCTTTTTTCCACCTCATACAGATTTTATACAGTGACTCCCAATTTATAAGCAAACTAAAAGTAAGCAGCACCGGTTGTATTAAACAGGAGGGACACACTCTACTGTAGGCCTCAGCCAGAACGAAGCGCCCCAGCTAGATCAAACTTTAACTGCTTTGTGATAGAGTGAATCAGCATTTCTTTCTACTATCTAGGGATTACGAGGCCCTGCTGGTTACGACGGAGAGCCCGGCGTCCCAGGTCAGCCCGGTGAGCCCGGACCTCCGGGACATCCAACACACTCAGGAGTGCCAGGAGCACCAGGAGTGAGTTGCACCTGGATTCATGCACTAGCACAAACAGTATAATCACATGCAAGAGCAGTGACCTGAAAATGCATCTTTCCTTATAGAATAATTGCTCACACACCTTAGAAACATGAGCCAATATCCAATATGAACTCTCACGCTACACTGCATCACAACACCCGTCATGCAATGTACTATACTGCAGGCGGAGCGCCCAGCAAAATCTTAGCCTGATTTTCTACCATTTTGGACAGTGAAGGTCAATCATATGCAAATTCCACACACAGCATTCAATTGAAAACCAGAATCAGGCCTCAACTGTATTTGTTTGCCTTTTTAGTTGTTTTCTTATCTCTCCTCTCTCTGCTGTTTTTAACCTGATTTTAATGTTCTGCGTTTCAACAGCAGGGTCTGGCAGCCCATATGGCAGGGGGGTTCGATGAGAAATCAGCAGGTCAAATGGCCATGATGTCCGGATCAAGGGTAAGAGGAATGGCAGCAACATGTTAACTGTTTTGAACTGTAGGTGGATCCCAATCCAAGCAGGCAAAGCAGGCACAGAGATGGTTATTCATCTGAAACACAAGACAGAAATTCAGCCCCTTGATGAGCAATCAGAACTCAAATGATCAAGGCCATCACATTTTGGATAGCATTGCCTTTTCCAAGTCTATAGCCAAGCACTGACTTTGGATGAGGATCAGTTCACTTTCATTTTAATCAGCAAGTTCACTTTCCACAGTAATTCAAATTATCACACAAGATTATTCAGATCAATTAATAAATTAAAGTGAATGGAACAAAAAAAAAATTGCAAGCAGGGGCACAAGTAATCACAACTATTCTTGTCACTATAAGTGGGTAGCTGTTGTACTGCTGCATGTTTTTTTTTTTTAAATAATATGTTTTATTTTTGCTGAAGTATGTTTGACTTCAGTATTCTGCTGGACACAGCATAAGCATTGGAAGCAGGACAATCCTAAATTGGCCAAATATGAAAATATTTGCAGTGCATGGCCAGTCAACCTTGTGGAAAAGTGGAATCTTGTTTCAAAGTCCTCCTGGCCTTTTACAACTTTTTCTTTTATCAATTGTTATTTTCTGATTTTACATAAGTAGATATTTACACCAGTAAATAATGTGGTCAGCCTCTCTGTGTGTTGATATCACTGTCATCTCATGTTGCCTGCAATAATTATGACTGATCTTTTCGGTGGCTCAGCTCAGCTCTGTTCCTGATTTGGCTTCATGTTTGCTCTAGGGAGAGGCTGGTGCACGAGGACCTCCTGGGCCAAATGGACAGCCCGTAAGTCGCTGACGTCTTTCTGGAAGCTTAGATGGACACCGATTAGCAAACAACCACAATATTGGACACTAAATCCTGTAATGGCACTTTTAATTTTGTCTTGCTCCATATAAACCTTTTCATTTGGTTCTCCTTACTGTTCTCAGGGTCAGCCTGGACCACAAGGACCTCCTGGAGATGTTGGTGACCCAGGACTTATGGTATGACACTATACTTCTGTACATTTTGTTTGTATGGCAAACCAACCCATACAGATAGGGCGATGCTCGTGTGTTAAAATATGGATCAAACCATGATGAATCAGAATGCTGCTTCTATTTGTGTGTTTTCATTTTCTGCTGCTTTCTAAAATCTACACACACAGTAGCATTTGTCCATAGATGTTTCTTCTCTTCGCTGTGAAGTTCTTATCATCAAATGGACCACATGCTTTTTTATGCATTTACCATAGTTTCTGCATGCTTGATAAGCGCCGATTTTAAGTATGCTGACAACCTAACCTTGTATTACAGGGTACATCTGGCCAAAGGGGACCTGATGGACCTCCAGGAAAACCAGGTGAAGATGTAAGTCAACTCTGGCTTTCTTTCTCTGGCGAAGACTACAGTGTGAAGCAGAGAATCGTAGAGTTGCTTGACAAGCAAAGGGACGTGGATTTTACAGAAATAGTGACAGCAGGCGGGGTGGCTTCGTAGAGAAAAGCTCATTTGAACATAAAGGTTCACACACACTCTAAATGTCTTGGTCTCATCTCATCATAGATTCAAATGCTGGTTCTCTGGTAGCTGCTCCTTCTCATTAACACTGACTCAACTGCTGAAGTTGTCGTTATATTAGACTCTTTCTACAGTAGCAATATTGGCATGAAATAGCAGGTAAACGCAGGGGTTACTAATGACATTAATTAAGGTTTTCTAGTGAGCCACAATGAACAATAGCAAGACCCTGGTTCTGTTAAATTTTAATGGTACAGAACTGTAATTGAAAGACATGTTTGCTATTTTGAATTTTGTCAGTAGTTTTGGGCTTAGAAAGCAGTATTCATGCAGGACTTGCTTTGGCTGCTTCTGCATGGGGCTCTGCTGGCTGGGCAGGGTCTCGCTACAGTGCAGAAGTTTACAGCTCGAAAGGTAGTGCTTGGTTTGTGAAATAAAGTAGCTCTGTTCCAAACGGAGCGGCTCTGTTGATATGATGATTGGTTTGCAAACCCTTTTTCAGGAGTGTATGCCAAGCTTCTCTGTTTCAGAAAAGCAATGTTATCTTGGTTTTTCAAAGTAATTCATGATTGACCGCTGTTGTAGCTGAGTGGGAAGCTGTAGCACATCAATATCAGGAAGTGACCAGAGAAATGATGGTCTCTATGTCTGAGGATGATGCCAGATAATCTGTATAGCACCAAGATTCCAAAAGATCAAATTTGTTCATTAATGTTATTAATAACACCTCTGTTTACCTGCTATTTCATGTCAAAACAACTGCTGTGTATGATCACTGACCTGGAAGCAACTTGGAAACACCAGAATTGGCGATCACTTGTCTTCGTTTTTGCAAAGCATCCCAGGAATACAAAGCAATTAGAGTAAACAGAATAGTGGGGACAACATAGGAGGGTAAAAATTAAACCTGGGATTTACATCTTCTGAACAAGCCAAGAAGTCAGCAGTCCTAATGCCTAGGGCCAGGGTATCAATTACAGCATGAGGTAGTGGAGACAGCCCTGTGTTACGCAAATGCCAAGAAGAGAAAAAAGATGTGTGGTTTGTGGGATTTACTTTACATTTCTCTTTGAACTTTTCACCCAAACAATGGTCAATTAATATGACACGACATGTAAATATTGTATCTTCACACAGGGAGAATCAGGCAAATCAGGAAACTCTGGAGAGATGGGATTCCCTGGCTCAGCGGTAAGCCTCTCCATCTCTTCACCTCAACACAACAACATAGATGTTACTAAATACATCAAGTTGAATATCACATCTATTGTAATCCACGGGAGGCTACTGCACTGAGATATAAAGAGGTATAATTAAATATGCTGTTTGATGTCACATATTTCAGGGAACAAGAGGGTTTCCAGGGACGCCCGGGCCTCCTGGACTGAAAGGTCACAGAGTGAGTATAACCACACTAAGACATTCATGGAAAAGCTACCAGTTTACAATAGAAAAGCATTAAAGCCAACATCTGTTCTTCTCACATTTCTTCATATATTG
Organism: Myripristis jacobus; assembly: GCA_900302555.1. Taxonomy (NCBI): domain Eukaryota; kingdom Metazoa; phylum Chordata; class Actinopteri; order Holocentriformes; family Holocentridae; genus Myripristis; species Myripristis jacobus. The sequence goes on along the minus strand of OMLB01028900.1, from coordinate 8,043 downwards.
CACCTCAGCTACCTGATAAACTATTCATCTGTTTGCGTGTTTGTTGGGTGATTTATTTATTCATTTTTAAATCAGGGCCATGGTGGACCCCCTGGCCCAAAAGGTGAAACTGGAGCTGTCGGATCCAAGGTAAAAACAACATGAAAACAAATCACAGTTATACCTTTTTTCTGTCTGTCTCTTTGTCTGTCCATCCATCCACCCATAGTTGATATGTGTTACATGCTTGGTGTAATTGCTTATATTCCTTGCAAATATGCTCCCAATTAAACATCTTACCCTGTATTTTCTAGGGTGCTACAGGTCCCACTGGTCCAATGGGAACGCCTGGACCCAGTGTAAGTCTTATTAAAGTTCCACTCTCTACGGGGTCTTCACAGGGCTAGTGTATGCGGAAAGAAGTGATACAGAAATTCTACCCATGGCATCGGGCAACAAAAAAAACTTGTCTCCAGAAAACATGTGCAAAGATTTTGTGTCTGATTTTTTTTCCTCCAAAAATTCTGATTGTGCTTGATGGCAGAGTAGCCCATACAGATCAGTAACGCTAGAAATTCACTGCTCTCAGCTTCATACTTCCTTGAACAATCAAGCATGAATGGATTTTTTTGGCTTTGTTTTGTTTATGGTAGAAGTAATCATGAGTTGCTGTGTATTGCAGGGTCCTGCAGGGATGTCAGGGGAGAGGGGACGCTCTGGACCCAGCGGTGTGCCGGTAATGATAAAATCACTGTGGCACATAAGAGACACTTCCTACCTTGATTAAGCATTTGATGTCGCGGCATTTAAAATAATGGATGCCTGTGTTTTAATGACGTGAGTATGAATCAGTCAAAATTAATTGTTTTTGTCTCTTAGGGTACACGCGGTCCACCTGGGAACGTCGGGAAATCAGGTCCTATGGTGAGTGAGAGCATATTTTACCATAGTGATTTATACATCAGTCACCAAGACAACAGTCATTTATTTTTTGGGTGGGGATGGGGGGATTATGATGATGATGATAATGCTAGGCATGTTCACTTCATCTTTCTTGCCTTGTCTGTTTTGTAAAATATTACGCGTTAATGATTTAGTAAAATATCGAAAGGCCAAAGGACAGAGTAGCAGCACATGGATCTGCATGGATCTCTGTCATCACGATTCACATTTATCAGTGATTATCATTATTGAACCCTTTTTTCATTGCTGTTGGTTACCAGGGTCCCTTGGGTCTGAGCGGACCACCTGGCTATCCAGGAACCCCAGGAATGAAGGCAAGTACAGTAACTCAGCTAACCCAGGAGACATTTCCATGAGTTATACTCTCATGGTATGGTGTGCCTACTGATGACTTGCCAGTCTCCAAATCAATTCTTAATTTCCTAATACATTATTATCTACAGGTTGCATTATTTATTTTTGCCACATATTAGCTATAAACTGAAAACATGTCTCTGCATCAGTGTCACCAAAGCATATTGATTTTACTTGGTCTTCTCTCATTCTGATGGTTAAATAATGAAATAATTAATAATTAATGTGACTTCTAAAAAGTAAAGCATTTTCTTATGAACATAGCTGAAAAATGGCCATTGTCTTCCACAGGGACAACCTGGCCCCACAGGTGTCCGGGGTCCTGAGGGCCCACAGGGACAGAGAGGAGAGACAGGCCACCTGGGGAGAGCGGGACCAGTTGGCCTCAGGGTCAGTCTCCTTTGACCTTTACCCACACATCACACACACCACATCTTAAGGAAATGATTCACACAGCAACATTGCAGAGAGGCCGCCACAACAATCTGCAAGATTTACTTTTATTATTATTTTGGCGACATCTTTGGTGATAAGAAATCCTTACTTAGCTGTTTTTGCACCACACCTCACAGAAAGTACTTCTAAATCCTTTCTTTTCCGTGGATGACAATCCAAACACACAATGATGTGGTTTGACTTGGTGTGGCTGGCGCTCTTTTCTTCAGTCTGTTCAGCCATGGTGGCTATCACCACTCAATCTGACTACCCGGTTATTTCTCTATTTATTCTTGATAAATCACTGTTGCTGCTTTCAGTAACCTAAAACTCATCATTTCGTCATCATTTCTTATTTCTTTCCAAGGACTTTTCCTTGGAAAGAGCAGCCCACCTCAGGGTGTTTAGAACAGCAAATGTAAAAGCTTTCATGAGCTGGCTTTGATGTGAATCACTATTATGTCATATCAGCTGGAGAAAGAGAGAAGTAAAACATTTATATGAACAAGTCACAGATTATTACTTCAGTCACTGGAAAGTTTCCTCACCCGTAAACATCAGAATAAACTCTTTTTTAACGCCTTCACTTTGTCCCATGTTAACGGTAATGCTATCCACATTAGTTGCACAGTTATCATCACATTGTTGTTGTTGACCTAACTGGATCCATTTTATGTTCAAAGGGACCCTTTGGTTCAGATGGTGGCCCAGGTGCCAAAGGCCCAGTGGTATGTAAACAATCATTCAGTTTAAAGGATATATTCACAATATATATGTGTGGGCACAAGTAGTATGGCTACCATTGGTTTTGGAAGTTGACAGGTCTCTTTTGCAGGGTAATGTCGGTCCACAAGGCCAAGGTGGCCATCTCGGACCCTCTGGCCCACCAGGACCCCAGGGAAGCACCGGTCAGCCTGGTATCAAAGGACAATTGGTGAACTTGCTTTAGGTTTTTATGCAAATTAATAATGGAATTTAACCCACAAACAGGACACTCATATTATTGCATGTTTGTGTTCTAGGGAGATGTTGGTGTACCAGGATTCAAAGGGGAGGCTGGACCTAAAGGAGAACCTGTAAGCTCCTGTGACATTTGTGGACATAATTAAGATTTAATTCTGCTATGCAACAGAAGGCACACATGCTTCACTATAACTTCATTGCATTTATTTTTCTACCTTAATGAATGAAACAAAGTTTGTCATTTGGACAGTGTTCAATTCAATTTAGCGAGCAGAATTGTGTTGTAGCTGAACTACCTGAACAGGTATAACTTAACCTATGGGCTTTTCAGCATACTGTGGTTTTTCCATGTTCAAGGGCCCCTCTGGCTCCCAGGGAGTGATCGGACCTCAGGGTGAGGAAGGGAAGCGAGGACCACGAGGAGACTCCGGCTCAGTGGGTCCTCCCGGTCCTCTCGGCGAGAGAGTGAGTCAGCATTTTGCCTCGTTCTGTAACATTCATCACTCAGGCAGCTGCGCTTTAATGACAGGGTCATCTCAATAATGACTTCAATCTGGGAAATTAATGATTTTGCAAAGATCAGGGATGCAATAAATCACTTTCTGCAAAGTCTCCACATGAGGGTGTGAAATTGGAAATGCTCCCATTTATGAAATATATAAATATATTGATTCACGGGTAGTGGAAAGTGGTTTTACTTGCTCTGTCTGGCACTGCTGATTTTCTGGACAGATCAACACGCAGTCTTTTCTGCTCAGGGAGATTTTCTTGGTTTGCTTTCTTTTAAGCATCAATGCAAGACTGGCTTTATGGTTCCCTTAGATGACTTCCCTAGTTAAATTAGGGTGTAAAGACTTGTGAGAAACAAGCTGCAGTTTAATGTGACGGAGACCATTACAATGGTTCAGAATGTAACTAATGAATATGTTTTTCAGGGAGCTCCTGGTAACAGAGGATTTCCTGGTGCTGATGGGCTGCCAGGACCAAAGGTACAGTATATGTTTTTGAGTGAATATTATTCTGATTCATTACTGCTAGATAATAGACCACTTTTCAGAGATGGTCAAATGAGAGCAGAGCAAAATGGGATAATAGTGCTGTTGTAGTTAATATTGGAAGCTTGTTCACTTTTACTTTCATGAGGGAGCGTAATTTTCTAATTCAGTATAATCTTTTCCATGAAGGGTGCTCAAGGAGATCGTGGAATATCTGGTCTATCCGGGCCAAAAGGTTCTTTAGGAGATCCTGGTCGTACTGGAGAGCCTGGTCTACCAGGTGCAAGGGTAACACTGAAGAGCTTGGCTTCCTGCTTTTGAACTATAATACAGTATCTGCTAATTGTTTTCACTAGACTTTCTGTTTTCACTTCTTCCTTTGCTCAACTTCTTGTTCTCTACCCCCAAGGGTCTGACCGGTACCCCTGGAGTCCAAGGGGCAGAGGGCAAGCCAGGGCCACTGGTAGGTTCCATTGCTCCATCGCATGTGGGAAATGGGCTGTACAATGTATATTCAATACTTCAACTAAGTTTGCTACAAGGCTATGGTAATAGAAGTAAAGGCTGAGATGAAAGTATGGTTGCTTCCTTGAATAGGGTGCCCCAGGTGAAGATGGCCGCCCAGGGCCTGCAGGGTCCATTGGAAACAGAGGGCCTGCAGGAACCATGGGATTACCAGGACCTAAAGGCTTTAGTGTAAGGATCTGGACTCACTCACAGTCAGCCTTAATAATGCTAATCACACCAGTCTTTATATCTGCTCTTCTGTTTCTAATCAAAAGCATGTTTTCAATTCTAAAGGGTGACCCAGGAAAGACAGGTGAACAAGGATCTGCAGGAGTGCCCGGTCAAAGAGTGAGTGCCTGTCAATGATCAGTTGTGAGGCAGACTTTGTTTTTTCTACTAGCATGAGTGAAAATGATATACACACTTATCTCTGAGACAATATATGCAATACATCTGTTTGTATAGTTTGTTGCAGTAGCCCTTACTTTTCCATTTGTTCTACTTCTTCTGTTCTTAAAACTGATTCATTCTTTGTCCTGCAATGATTCAATTTTCCCATTAGAACTTCATCTCATCTCATTTTAATTAATCTGAAAATATCACACACATCTGGGAAATCAAGCTAGTTTTTTTTCCCCAGATGTGGAAAGGCCAGGTTTGTTGATTATCACTTTTGTTTCCAGGGTCCTCCTGGGAAAGATGGAGAAGTCGGTCCTGCTGGTCCACCTGGACCACCTGTAAGTCTCTGGTTTCTAATCCATTACCTTAATTACAAAGTTTGTTTTTTTATTGATATCAGAAATGAAACTTAAAGTCTGTCTCCTCTGACAGGGTGTTGCAGGAGACAGAGGGGAGCAGGGACCACCAGGTGTGAATGGATTCCAGGTGCGTTATTGGCTTTTAAATGAGAAAAAGTTGCAGAAAGATTTCTGGACGTGATTTGCACAGATGTATGATGACATGCAGGTATAGGGGAATTGATTAGATCTCTTTCTGCACAGCAGAGCTGCTCTGATTTTGATGTCTGACAATGTTTTTGTGTTTTTAGGGTTTGCCTGGAAACCAAGGGCCTCCTGGAGAACCTGGAAAACCAGGTGACCAAGTGAGTGTGATTGAAATTCTAAAGGCTGACTCAAGATATGATATACATGTACCATAGGTGTCATTGCATAGGTTTGCACCAGAAACCTTTGATTCCTTGAACTTGGATTTTCCCTTAAGTTTCCCCTTAAGTAGTTTAAAGTAGTTTCCATATTGTATGACAGTATCACATAATATATTCTACTGGTCGAAACGTGGCATTGAAGCTACATAACTCGAGTGAGGTATTCAGACCCAAGATGCCATTATTTTATGGCTTATGCCTCATTTCATACACATTTTCCTGTAATTCAGCTGCACATATTTGGTAGATTTAAAAATGTCTGGAACTCAACTGGAATTTACGTTAAAGTTCAGGGGGGTTGTCTGAGGAAACCCACTAATAGGCGTGGAAGAGTTTAGGGGGTTAACTCCACTAGTTTTAATATTGTTTACTGTCCATATACAGTTTTTGGTAATAAATCAGGTGAGGCAGCACCTTAGGAGCTTCACCTTTTTTTTTTTTTTTTTTTTATTGTCTTTTTAATCATTAAACACATCGTCGTCTCTCTCATTCAGGGTATTCATGGAGAACTTGGTCCTGTGGGTCAGATTGGACCAAGGGTATGTATCCTCCACCATGTTGCACAGCATGCATTATGACTGAAATGGTGGTTGGTGAAGCTGACTAATCAAAACAAAAAACACACTAGGGAGAGCGAGGAATACCTGGAGAAAGAGGAGAACTTGGCCCAAATGGTCTTCAGGGACCCAAGGGAATTCCTGGTGCCCCAGGTCCAGACGGGCCAAAGGTATAGTGCTATCACCTGTGTGTCAAAGATTGTACACCAGTAATTTTGAAACTAATCAAAGAGCCAAAGGATCAGCAAACTTTTTTTCTGTGATCAAAGCAATATTACCCATATTTATGAGATCATTGTTGATTACTATAGTTAATAGGGAATACAAAAGCATCAAAAAATATGTTTTTGTTGTTAAATTGGACATTTTTGGGGGGATATTTACAACTTCCCATAAATGACAGAAAAGAGTTCACCCCACTACATATTCATTCCAATGTCATAACAACACACCAGTCTCCACAGAGAATAGGAAATGATTCAAAACACAGATCTCAGACTGAAATGTAAGCAGTTTGGGGATGACCATAAATATACTGTTTCAGTGACAAACCCATAATAAAATAAGGTATGTTTGAACATAAAATTTTAAACATGCCCCTGACTCAGTCTGTGCCCTGTTTGGTTTAGCATCAGCGGCATCCCATGCTCTCTTAACAAATAAAGCCCATGTGGTCATAGCTTTCACGACACTTCTTGCAAAATGTTTGATCTTTTTAAAGTGGAAGCAACATGTTCCTCTGTCCTCTCAATGGGTCAAGGATGTTTTCGTGAAGCTAGAAAAAAATTAAATGCACACTCAACATAGTTGGTCAACATATTTGATGTAGAGTTCTTCTGTGTATTTGAGGGTTTACTAGGTGAACTAAAGCCAAATATACATGCTTTGTATCAATAAAATATATTCACGCACACAATAGGGCAGCCCTGGTCCCCCTGGTGCGATTGGTGATTTGGGTCCTCCAGGTCTTCAGGGAATGCCAGGAGAGAGAGGCATCTCGGGCCCACCTGGGCCAAAGGGTGACAGAGTAAGTTCGACCACACCATCCTCTGTTATGTTCTCTCCTTTTGTTCTGAGTTGAAAAAAGAGCACAATGTTCAGAATTTGTGTTTGAACCAGTTGCCCCCACATTGCAAATTAGAGAGTTCACCCTTATAGTAAATAAAGGATGGCTTATATCTCTTTTCTGTCTGTGCAGGGTGCAATCGGTGAGAAAGGATCAGAGGGTACACCTGGAAATGATGGTGCAAGGGTAAGCTGAACACCACAATCACTGCAGACAAATATTGTATCTATTAGGAAATGAAACTCAACTGAGTCATTAATGTAAATGAAACCAGGAAAAGTTTATACTTCTAAGTCTGAGAAAAAAGCAAAGCAAAATTGACATGGTACCGCAGCAGAATTGAACTTGTCACAGCCTGTTCCATCCAGGAAACACATGCCAACTGAACTGATTGCACAGTTAGTGGCGGCAGTGACGAATAAGATTTCTCTCTTTTCAACAGGGTGCCCCAGGCCCTCTCGGCCCTCTTGGATCTGCTGGGCCCAGTGGTGAGAAGGTAAAGACTTTTTCCTGACATGAGTTATGCGCTGCTATATACATCAAAACCATTCAAGGTTATGACTGCAGGAAGCAGGGTTTTTTTTGTTTTTTTTTGGGAAAGCATCAATTCCCAAGATGTTCACTATGCAGCTAAATCCCACTGCTTCACATTTTCTAGGCAGTATCTTGATAGTGTCTCTGGCTTGTTGAAAATACTATCAGGCCAGTCTTTAGGATTTATTTGCGGTGAAAAGATTGGATTCATGAGGAAGCACAATCTCAAAGAAAGGTAGTATCAGTAGAAGTAAAATTTTGTCAGTTAACATGAAACATCTTTACAGGGAGAACCTGGACCCAAAGGACCACCCGGACCTCCAGGATCTAGAGGAACACATGTGAGTAGAGATTTACATTTACAACATTTGCCAATGGTTTAAATTCCCTTGTCAATTCAATTTACAATTTCAATTTCAATTCCAAATAGATTGTTTGGACTTAATGAATATGTTATTTACTTCAGGGTGCTAGAGGTGACCCTGGCCCTATTGGTGCTGTTGGATTTTCTGGACCCCCTGTAAG
>OMLB01028897.1:0-14905 GCA_900302555.1 Myripristis jacobus | reverse complement strand
GCAGCACCCGTGTTTCCTCTACTGTTTGGAAGTCTGCAGTAGATTTTAGGAAAATAAAACACTTGATTCGGGGGCGTAGCGAATGGTGGAAAACATGTCCACAAGTCCACAAGCGACCAGCGGGACATCACCCTGAGAACTATCTGCAGCGGAAAACGGCATCCAGAAAAGTAAAGCGAGTAAAGTCGAGCCGGTACCATGTAGTGGGAACATGGCATTAGAATAAATTTACGGCAATTTTAGTGGAAGTACATGCTGACCACATACAGCAGCCGACTTGCCATGAAGCAGTCGAGGAGACACTGGAAATTGAGGTTCATTTCCATTTATGCTGGGCATGCACGAATGAAACTTAATAAAAAGTAACACTAAAGTATAGAAAAATATTTTTGTGTTCACAACCACTACATTCAGTAGATATAAGTGGAGCCTCTTGCTCTGCACACAGTCGGTCAGAGCACATGGCCAAGCTGCCTGCAAAATGAACACAAGGTCACTGCAAAGGTTTGGCATGTGCTGGTGAGGGGTTTCAAGTTTTAGTTTGGTGTTTATGTAATGAATGGAAGGTCCTCATAATGGCAAAAGCAGCACAAAAAGTATCCGTGGAGTTGAGAAAAGAAGGGTTAGAGAGTGTCAGCTTTGGTAGGTGTCAAAGAGTCAAGTGTGGGCTGTTTCCTCTGTAGCTTATTATTGATCGGCCTTAAAGAGAAGGAGAGGAAGAGCGAGAGGGAGACAGAGACAGAGAGAGAGAGACGGAGAGAGAGACAGAGTCCTCAGCAGTTTTATTGACAGAGGGAGGGAGAAAGCCAAAAGAGAGAGAACAGGGAGAAAGGAGGCTCAAGTGGAGGGGAGAAGACCCTAACCCAGCGAATGAAAGAAAGAGAGGGTGTGAGGGAATTAAAGAAAAGTCAAATAGGAGCAGGATCTGAAGGAGAGGGCCAAAGAGGAGAGATGAAAGGACGCACAGAGAGAGGGAGAGGGTGGATTTGGCAGCGGGGAGATGGTGGATGAAAAAGAGGTGAAATGAAGTTCACTCGAGAGGGATAGGGGAGTCTTTTTTTTTATTTCCGTAATTATGTCTCGCGCTTTCCTTTCTACTCCCTATATACGTTTTTCCCTCATGCACATCATCCTCAGTCTCCTTGCATCCCGCACGCACCGAGGCTCCAGCCAACCTCCTTACTCTCCCTCCTCACTTTACGCCCTATACTCTTCTCTCAATTTGCGTCTCTTTTTTTCCTCTCTTTTCGCTCGTCTTCTTCCCTCTTTCTATCTCCGCGGCCCTCTGGATGTGTCCTAATCTCCTGGACATGTTAGGGCATTAGATGAGCTCACAAAGTGAATGTCAGCCAAAATAAACTAAAGCTCGCTCCTCAAACATGACATATTATTAATGGTTTGCTCTCTCACTCCATCCTCTCTCTCTCTCTCTCTCTCTCTCTCTCTCTCTTTCTCTCTCTCTATCTCTTTGTGTCTGTCTCTCTGAGTCAGACACACACACTCACAAACCACATCTCAGCTTTCTCTTTGTCTGTCAATCTCTTCACTGTCAGTTTTTGTCTTAGAGCTGCACCTCTTACAACAAAACGCCACTCTCTCTTATTTGGCTCTTGTTTGCCTGTTTGAATAGCATTGTTTGTGTTTGTGCTTGTTTTGCATTGTATACTCTGTTTCATCTGGAGAGAAATAGAGCAAAAGAGTTGCTGCATCTGCGGTTGTGGGCCCTTGTGTGTGCGCGGGTTTTCCGTCTCTGTTCATGCGTCAGGCAGAGACGTTGAGGCAATAACACCGATGGAGACAGGAGAGCAGCGAGTGAAAAAGAGACAGAGAGTGAGGGAGACGAGTGTAAACGGCAGTCGTAACAGAGGAGGGGAAATTAAAAAGGCAGCAGAGAGCGATCAGAGAACCTTTTAATTAGCCACCCCGTTCATCATTGTTGGCAAACCAAGCCAAGGTACGTTCTGCGGTCGTGTCAGGAGAAAATCAGTAAAGCACTTTTCTTTGAGGCAGCAGGCACAAGAGGCAGGGAACAGAGAGAGACAATAGAACAGATTTAACAAAAGAGAGAAATTCAAAGCTTAAACATAGGGACTTTTTTTTTTTTTTTGAAAGACTGTTTCCAGCATTTCTATTTTATTGGATGGGACCGGGCAGAGAGAGGGACTGACATGCAGCAAAGGGTCCAAACCCGCGCTGCTGTGACAAGAGCTAAACCTTGCATATGTGATATGAGCTCTTACCAGGTGAGCCACCAGGCACCCCCTGGGTGTTTATTAAAGGGACATTTCACCAGTTTTCATCCTAAACTCATACTTCTTTTGCGTGAGTGTGTGTGGGGAGAGTTTACGTATAAAACACACACACAGTTTATCAGGATTTCGCTGTAGTGTTGTAGGATTGCTGTGCCCTGGGCAGATCCATCCATACTATTTACATATTTTCTGTACTTATTTATCATTTACAAATAATTGCAGTTGGTCATGATGGCCCAAAATAAAATGCCCCAAAATTATTGCGAACAGTTTTCCAGTGTCAGTGCTGTAAAACAATCTAAGTAAGTCATAATACACTGCATATTGCAAAATACAAGCTGCAAAGTAATTAAATACTACCCCTAGAGGTGGAGAAGGTGTGCAGTGCATGCAGGGTGTTGTAGTGCTTTAAGTAGAGATGGCTGTAGCCAGTTATGTTGAACCAATTTCAGTTTCACTTTTGCACATTGCATTATAGAAATTTACAGTTAATACAAGCTATTCCAACAATGTTTTTTTTTTTTTCTTTTGAACCTCTTCAATTCTGCTGCTCCCATTTATGGCTTCACCGTTGCTGCATGGCTGAGCTTTGTTCAAACCCACATGAATTTATTTAAAACTCTCGTGGAGATCCCAAGGTTTCCAAAGATATCAAACATGTGCTGCTGAATTACAGGGAAGTGTGTATTAAATGATGCAGAAGACATCTAGATGTTTTTTTAAATTGTATTTTATGTGCAGCCCTAAAATAATGGTATCTTGGGTTTGAATATTTCATTCAATATAAGTATGATGTAGCTTCAATGAAGCGTTATAACCAGCAGTTATGCAGAATGTTGAATTTTTTTTTTTCTAACTTTGGAGCTGTCCGAGAGGAAATTTAGGGGAAAATTGGAGTTAAAAGGGTTAATATACATATTTATAGTACACATAAATACTGCATATATGCTGTATATTACATATACATACATGCCTATGTAATATGTAGATGAACATGCAATATGTACATCATATATGTGCATAAGTATACTGTATTCATCAATGCATTCGCTTTACTCGTTCATTCCTGTTCATGGTTGTGGGTAGCTGGAACCTGTCCCAGCATGCACTGGGCAGCAGGCAAGGAAACACCCTGGACAGATTGCCAGTCCACCACAGGGATGTATTTATTATACATATCAAATATTTAAGCTGTACCATACGACGCCGCGCGCTATACGGTGGCCTTGTTCATAGGTCCTCAGCACAGCGATGCCAGTAACCGCAACGCAGCACAACCTTGAATATTTTATTGATTTTGCACATCACTTCCAGTGTTTTCACAGCAGCTTGATACCTTTCACAAGCTTTGGACTTGAATTTAATAATTTTATTTTGGCCCTCTAACCATAAATGAGTTCCCTGTCGGCCATAAACACCCCCACTTGCCTCATTTCATTCATAGTGGCAAGATGCAACAACATATTTTGCAGTTACAGGCATCATGAAATCATTCAGTCACAATGTATAGTTGCAAACAGATGTTGTATAGTATCTGTGATATAAATATGAATAAATTACACAACTATGTTTGTGCATTTGTGTTTTTATGCAGAATCTACAGAGTATCTGTGTTATCATCCACTCATCTGCTCAGGTAATGAATTTTTCCACCTGTCTGCCTTTCCTGTGTATGTGTGCATGTGTGTATGTGTGTGTCTGCATGCATGTGTGTTCATGTATAAGCACAGAAGTGGGCCGTAATGCAAGTATATCACATGTGGGATGTAGGGACTATATAATGTGCCCTGTAGCATCAGCGCCTCATTCTCTCTGTCCTCTTTAGACCAGCTAGGTTTAATTGAATCTAATTGGGACAATTAAAGTGAAATTGGACCAGAAGAATTTATTGAACCAGTTATCTGTGGTAATTAGTCAGTAATTGGCCTATTGTTATCTTTACAAGTCTCCTGGAAGAGCTCACAAAGACCTAGCACACAGATGTGAGACTGGCACATACTGCATTAAGGAGCTATTGTCTTCATGTTACAGTATTTTGAGTGTTTCTGTGTGTTTCCACCTTCCTGCATGTGTGTGTGTGTGCGTCCATGTATGTGTGTATGTGTGCACTGCAGCTCTCCTCCTATACATATGCACGTTTGTTTCTCTGTTTCTGTTCGATGTTGGAGCGCTTCTCCTGTTGTAATGGGCGCATGCATTTGTTTGCATGTGTGACTCCTCCAGTATGCCTTTCACTTTGTCCTACGGCTGTGTGTATTGATGTACAGGGTGCTGACAGTCGTCTTTGAGCAGCAAAATCAATGAAGGCCCACTTGCACAGACAATGCATTCTCCGATATCCTCTTTTTGCTTACGCTTTCATCCTCTTCTTCTAATTGTCATCCTTTCATCGTTACTCTCATGTGGCCCTTTTGAGCCTCCTTATTGGTCTTGTAATGATTAAAACAATAATTATTAGAAGCTGTGTCAGAGATGGAGAGGAATACAATAGAAAGAGTGACAGCGAGAAAGAGAGAGGGAAGGAGAAGAGGAAAGAAGAACCTGGAGGGGGAGAGGAAACAAAACAGAATGGCGTGGAAAGAGTGTGGGAGAGAAAACAGTATGGGCAGTATAATAATGCACACGGCTTCAAGTGACCTCTCTAGCATATAAAATGTCATTTAGTGGACATTTTCAACCAAAGTGTCTCACAGTAGCATCATCAAACCTCCGCCATGCCTTGAGGTTTGCTGTCATCTCTGCACATGTGCAACTAGCCATTGCTTCTGATCCTCTGAAATGCTTACTTTTGTTTTAAAATGACACTTCGAAATGTCTGTTATTACTTGTCAACAGCATGTAGGGCTATTATTGCCTGACGAGAGCGATACGTGATGTTTCTACACTCCCTGACAGCATGTACTGTATTTTTCTGTAATAAAAGCAACTGTTAACCTTAACCAATATTGCAGTATTTTCCAAGATTTCAGCTTAAGTATGATATTCTATCATTTGATATTGACATCATTTTTTTTATATAGGAAAATTCCCCCTAACACACTTGTTGTAAACAGCTGCTGTCAATGTACCTTGCTTTACTGAGCCCATTTCATTTTTCATATTGTGGATAACTGGCTTAATGCAGACAACATGACATGAAGTCAAGCTATTTGCAGCACAGCTACAATGGAGCTTGATGGCAGAAAATTGTTCAGCTATCGAAACCTTCACTGGTTAATGCCAGATTTTGGTGTCAGACCCTCAAAATCAAACACCAAGCGCTTCTCTCTTGGCTCGTCATTTTGCATTGACGTTCACACGGGGAGAAATCCATCACAGGAGAAGCAGAAACATCAGTGTCTCTTCTGATAACCGCCTCAGTAGATGAGAATGCAACGCTGCCACAATACATGTTGCATTTTGAGTCAAGGGCACGAATTTTACTCACTTGAAATTTGCTTTCTTACATTTATTGCACTATCACTATTGCTCTTTTCGCCTGCAGCTGAAAGCAACAGGTTGATGCTCTTGACACTCAATCCCCCTTGGAAATATAAGACATCGATAAACTTAGGTAGAAGTAGATGAAGCAGGTTGAAGGAAAGTGGTAATACCAAAAAATTACAGCTTTTCGTGTAAAAATAACTCCTTGAATACACTGGACATCACACACTGATGATGTCTTGCAATGTTATTTTCTTACAAGTCATCGCAGGTAAGGTGATAGGTGGTTAAATCTCGGAAGACAGCCTTCACATCACATGCACAGGCTGGATGGTGTCTGTCCAAACCTGTTGTGATGTGACGCCACCTCTGCTCCACACAGTCACAGCGGGAGGCCACATTCACACTGATGCCTGGACTGACTGAACACCTCTCTCTCTGTCTTCATTTCAATCTCTCGCCCTGTCTCCCTCTCTCGCTCTGTCCATCCTTTATTTCTTTCCTCCTTGTGACTAAGGCCAAATCCCTTCCCACCCTCCATCCTGTCGCTCTGTCCTCCCTCTCCTTCCATCCTCCTCTTTTTTCTCCTCTCCATACAAGAATGCCTCCAACCGCCATCCTCTCTCTGTTCCTTTGTTTCTCTCTCTCTCTGTTCTTGTCTTCCCTCCTCTGCTCTTCCCTCTGGCTCCTGTATGAAGGGCTGCCCGAGGCAGCATCCTTATCAGAGCACCCCCCGCACACCTCTGCCTCCTTCCCACCATCCTCCCTCTCCCTCCTTCCTCCCCCCACCTCCTTTTTTCCTCACTATTCCATCTTATCCCCATGGGAATCCCAGGTCTTAATTATTCATTCTAATTTGTAGATTAATTCTGCATGGCTACCTCCCTCATCTCTCTCTCTCTCTCACACACACACAGACACACACACACACACACATACGCACACACACACATGCGCACGCACACACAGAAGACACAAACACCCCTTCCCCTCTCTGTCTCTTTATTTCTCTCCTTCGCTCCACCTCAGGCTCCCCTCTGCCACCGTACCCCTTCCCTCTCTTCATCTTGCCTTCTGTTTCTGTGTCTCTTCATCTTCCTCTTGTACATCACACTCTCCTCCTTCTCTCTTATTCTCCCTCCTTTCTTCCATCTCCCTCTGACTCTCACCAACCACTGCTATCTTCTTTATTCATTTTTTGTTTTCTTTCTCCTTCTGTTGCTTCCTGCTACTGTTTTGGTTTCTCTCTTTCTCTTTTTCTTTCTCTTTCTCTCTCTCTCTACCTCTTTGTCTTGTTCGCTCTGTTTCCTTCTCTCTCTGAGTCTCTGCTTCTCTCTCTCTCTGTCTCTCTCTCTCTCTCTGTCTCTCTCTCCCTCCTCTCCCTCCTGGTGACAGGTTCCATTATCATGTTTCTCACGGCTCGCCTGCTCTCCTCCTGATGGATGACCTCACGCGAATATTAATTTACTGTAGCATTAACAATATCACATCTTATTCTACACTTACCTCTCGTCTACCCACTTTCCTCCCTTTCTCTCTCCCTCCCTGCTTCCCTCCGTCCCTCCCTCTGTACCTGCTCTACCCTCCAAACACCCTTCAGCCACTTCTCTCATTTTCTCTTCGTCACTTCGCGCCCCACTCTTTTTCTCTCTCCATTGCTGCAAAAAAACAAAAACAAAAACATTCTAACAAGTCATTTAATCTCATATTCAGTGTTAAAAAGTTGTTTTAAGAAAAACAAGGGGAAAAAAATCTGACAGCAGGATGAGGTATTCCTGCTTGGTTTTGTTTTCGGTGCTAATCAACTTTGTCCCATTGGAGAAGTGGGAACTTTCCAATGAATGAAACAGTAACTTTTATTTTACTTTATTAGAGATAAACTGACCCACTGCTGTCACTGTAGATAAGGACAGTCTATAACTGTTTTATAACCCAAGACAGGCCATGATAGCCTGTAATGAAAAGAAGCCACCTCCCCACACCCATCCATATCGGCCTTGCACAACTACAGTGGTGCATTGATGATGCCAGGACTGACTTAAAAGTGGGCTTACTGCTATAATCAGTCTGTAATGCCTGTGTGTTTGGGCAAGTCTTCATAACTCACTAACCCTGCAACAGCCAGAAAAAAGCTACTAATGTCAACATCTTTGCATGAAAAAGGATTAGCCCTATATCTTGTTTTATGGCTATTTAAGTTTAGATTTAGATCGAATGTCCTTTGCACCATGCACCAAGCTGCAGGAAAATAGGGCCCTTAATATGAGTCCAAATGACTTGTTGTTGATTATTTTCTGTCTTGGTGTATTTCTCTCTCTTTTTGCAAAGTTAGCCTTTTATAGCTGAGCTCGGCTTCAGATTCCAAGCAATGGTCTAAGACCCTACATTATTGCATGCACATTCGAAAAAAATCCATCACAATCCTTTTCGCAATAACTGGAGTTCTACTGACTCATTGCACTTGAGCGCTGCATTGTCTTCTTTTCATCTTGAATCAAAAGGCAGTCTACACATGAACACAGACCTGTGCGCACTGCAGGCATACAATATGAAAATGAGTGGCGTTTACCAAGGCCCCAGTCAAAACCCTCTCTCTAAACCCAGTTATGTACGTTGAGGCGAGATAAATAATTCATGTGGCGCATCATGACACGTAATGCATAATAGAAATGTTGAGTTTATAGATCAGCGGTGTGAATGGTAAAGCTGTTGACACGAGAGGAGATGGAGCGATGTGGAAAAGATGAGCACTGATGAATGGGACAGCGGCTCTGGCAACTCGTCGCTCTCGTGCTCTTTACCCGATGCTTTTCCTCTCTCCAGTCTCTGCGATTTCTCACTTTCTCACTCCATCTCCTTTCTTTCTCCTCTGTCACCTTCCTGCTCCTTCTCTTTCCATATTTCCCCCTCTGCATGCACTCATATCTCTCCTCCTCCCCTCCTCCTTCCTTCTCTCTCTCGCGCTATATTCCCTCTACCCTTACAGTCATTTCATTATCTCCTCTTCCATCTTCATTTGTCTTCCTCGAGTTCCCTATCCCATCGCACCCATCTCTCTCTCTCACTCTCTCTCTCTCAATCTTTCTCTACAATCCCCTTTTTTCTGTCCATGTTTCTCATTCTCTTGAAGTGCATGTTCAACAGTATTTATCACCCGTCCAAATTCATCTGATCAGCAGGCTGCTGCTCCCCCTGAACAAGCCCAGCTGAATACTCCACCAGAGAGAAAGGGATAAACATATTAACAGCTACTGTACTAAAAAAGACGTAAGCAGTAGTGCTGAAGAAAATGATGATGATGATACAAATGCCAATAGATGCAAATGCAAAGAAAAAACCAAAACAAACAAACAAACAAAAATTTGAGTCAAATGTTCCTGCTAAATATCTGCTGAAACTAGAAGCTGAAGACGAGATCAACAGAATCAAAAGGTGACTAGTGGCTGCAATAATGGAAAAAACAAAAAAAACAAAAAACAAAAACATGAATATAATTTAATAGAAAAATAAGGCAGAATGGCAGGTCTTTGGAGGAGGATCTTTGCGTTTTTAGAATAACTACTGTAAAATGTGTATATTTCACATTTCTGCTAATCTTTTCCCGAAACAAGCAGTCGTATTTTAAAACTGCTATCCTGCCACTGGATTCCATTCATTCCACTGCACTGTGAAATTTAACTTTCAGAGTCCTCCACTTTCCTCACCCCAGTATCCCATCACTGTAAAAAAGCTGTCCACATTAGTTTTCCTAAAAGCACCAGTGATGTTGTGTTTTGATGACTTTTGATTGAAATTGGGCATAAAACAGTCCGTGCCAGAAAAAATCCCCAGGGAAAATGTTCGCTTTACACAGCCAATTATCAGCTGTTTCAGTTTTTGAATAGCAGCAACTTTGTTAGCTGCAGAAGTGGAGCATGTAAGGTGGGTGTATCAACTAAAAATTCAAATTTGATAATCAAGGCATGCTTTGATTACATGTAGTGGTGTCTTTAGTACCCCTTCATGATCTCCAAAATGGTTTGTTGCAACATAACATGGATAAACTGTAGTAAACAGGCCAAATATCCAAAATCACTGGTACTGTGTGGTCCTTTAAATAAAACAGGTGTACTGGAAGTGACTGAATAAGGATATCAATTAAAAACTGCAAGCTGCTGTGATTATATTTTTCTTCAGAATTCTTTCTATTCTATTTTATTCTATTTTATCCTGATATCTTGTCTTGAAATATAAACCATTAAAGATTAAAGACACTGACTGCACTTTTCTTCAGAATACTACAATATATTCTGTTCTGTCATATTCCATTCTGTTTTATTCCATCCAAAATACTAGGACCAACACAACAAAGTCAGTCCTGAACATCTTGATGACCTCTTTTTGCTTAAACCGATCCCATATTGCCGGAGGAGAGCTCCGTAAGTCTGAGGTCTGAGTAATAAATTGCAGTGTTGTATTATTAAATCTCCGCTGTGCAGATTTATTTAAACTCTGAAACACTGCCACTGTGATTAGATATTTAGATTATAACTGAATGACAATATAAAGGCTTGATGGCAGCATATTCAAGTTCAGATATAGGAGTGTGGATGGATGAATATATAGATTTTTTGTACATATTTTGACAGACTGTGGACACACCTCCGTGCACACAGGAAACATAGTGTAACATTTTTGCTACTCCTGAATAACTGTTACATCCAGTTCATTACAGTGTTAGCGGAAGGAGGTGAAAAATAATTTCCCTGTGTTCACTTTCTTCTCCGCCAGTTATTTATGTGCCAATGTGTTTGACAGCCTAAGTGTTTACCTTTCACGCCAGTGAATTAACTGTGGCGGATTACAAAGGATTCAGGCGACAACGAAGGAACGAACATGACAGTTTGATGGAAAAAAAGGAAAAAAAAAACAGCCACAAATGGATTATTAGTAAAAGAAAGGGGATAACAGGATTGTTTATTTGTGTGTGTGTGTGTGTGTGTGTGTGTGTGTGTGTGTGTGTGTTTGGTGTGTGCACACATTTGCATGATGCAAAGAGAAAATGATAAAGAAAAAATGAGACAGGGAAACAGAGGGATAGACAAAGAGAATACAGGATAACAAAACTGGAGAATGAAACAGAGGCATAGAGGACATATATTTGAGTAAAAACAGGGAAAAAGAGCATATGGGTGGCAACAACATGTATTTTAGTGAGAGAGAGAGAAAAAAGAAAAAGACAGAGAGAGACACACAGGCTCCTAGCCTAGTCAGCTGTTTTAGGTTTGTATGAAGTAGAATTAATGTGCAACAAACCCCAGTATTGGGCCCAGCGGTCTCTAAAAGAGGGAGTGTGGATCCAAGCTGGACAAGTTCAAGTTCATGTTCAAGTTCAGGTTTATTTAGGGCCCAGTATCACTATTTATACTCTGAAAGGGCTTTACATGCCCAAAGGTAGAATATAAGGCCTGAGTCAGCAATTACAAGGCTGAGTCAACAAACTGACATGGGCTCATTCTTGTAGAATTTGTCCAATGTCGTAAATAAAAATCTAAAATATTTTCAGCGTAATGAGAGGAAGCTCAAAGTAAAGCAGGGGTGTCCACAGTAAAACCGACAGGCTAAAACTCCACGCAACTCTTTCTGACATCCCAAAAAGATCCAGAAAGTGAAATATTCGTAGTACATTTTAGAACTGCATTGCATGATGAACAAGGAGGGTAATGCCTCTTTTTCACATTTAAATCATCCTATTACTCATATCCAATTAAGTTGTGAAGTGGGCGGAGTTACATTGAGCACCCAGGTTTCCAGAAATAAAAATCCCATTCATTGTGCCAATTGCCAACCGTGGTGTGACGGTCCATTTGAGCTGCGCATGAAACTCTCCTGGTTGAATCATTCGCACAAACAAATGAGAACTGCATCGAAATAATTCAGAGTCACTAAAAAAAAGCCAAATGGAGATAAGTCAGCTACAAGCCCCATGGTGCATCGCCTCGAGAACAGCCAGTCACCCAACTTCAAAGTCTGTTGCCAGTGGTGGTCAAGTTGAGCTTTGTAGCTTTGAGTCGATTGTATACGCACGTTTTTCAATCATTTCAGTGTTTCATCGGGCGGTATTTTGCTCCTGATTGCTGCCTTCCGATCCAGAGTACAGCAACATTAATAAGAGTGAGCAGGTTTGAATATATTCTGTGGCTTTAGCTGGTGTCGTGCCCACAGTAATGGTCACATGTCACATGGGTGAAGTATTATTGAGGACCTGCAGAGAACCAGAATAGAGCTGAACTTTACTTCAGTGTAATGATGGTACAGGCGTCACAGATGTACAATGCCTGTAAGGAAGAATGGCTCAGGGGATGCTGAGAATCACAGCTTGGTCTGATTGCTGAAGTGAATTGAATTGTACAGAGAGCTCTATGACTGCACTACTGTATGTACTACTGTATTTATGACTCTATTTGGTTCATGAAACGTGTGTGCAGTAGTACTGATGCAGGATAGATGATGGATATGTGAACGAAGGCGGACTTCTACAATAGCTGCTGCACCGCTTTATCACCCTTTGGTCGTCCATGAGTTTAAGCGTCCTAGACATTCAGCGAGTGTTGTGCTCAGTGATTTAGTGCTCTACTGTCTGTCCACGTGTCTGTCAGTGTGACTGTCAGCCTTACCCTACTACATTGTTTTGTAAATTAGAGCTGAATTCCAGGCAAAGCTCGGTGCTGTTGATAAGCCACTCAACCCCAGTGAGAGAGAAGAGGGTGTGTACAAGACACTTAATTAAAGCTAACCAAGGTAGGATTTATCTGTATTTTCAAATGAACACTAATGACCATCTGTGCTTTGTTTTGCGGCTTCCATAAAGCTGTTTTCTAACCGTGCGTTCTATTATTTTCCACCTCCCAACTGCTTTTGCTGCACAATTTGGAAACCCACTGGAGGGAATTCATCATCAAAACTAATTTCACATGTGTTTATTGTTCAGTACAGCAACTAAAGCACATATAAACTTATGTAAAGGCAGGTGCAATGTGCGCTGATGGCTGCGAGCAAATTGAGAGTTACATTCAAGACACTGGGTTGTCGGCTCAGATTCTCTGCTCCTGTCACAAAAGACTATTGTCTGAGACAGCAGGCAGACACACTTAGACACATGGACACACTCGCACCTCACACCCGGTGAGAAGCTGTTCTAATATAGACATAACAGCAGACTGTGACAGTGAAACGTGCTGTATAGATCTCCGATAATAAATAAATGCAACATACGGAGAAACTTAGACCCTTATGAAAACCGTTGCCTGTTAAATTCCATGCATAGTTTTGTATTCGGATGGGATTGAATTCATCAGAGGGCCTCTGAGCTTGATTAAACAAAAAAAATGTAGGTAATTGCACAATAACAATCAGTGAGGTTGTCTGTGAAAAGTACAGACACGGTCAATTCAAACTGGACTAATATCTCTGGGGAATTCTGTGACACATGAAATTACGCCCGTGCAAATTGATCTTGTCCGATTAGGGCTACAGACACATGTTCAATATCTTCACGTGAACAGGCTCAGGTATTCGCACAAACACATGCACACAGCACTAGACTGTCAGTGGGAGTTAACTGTTACGTCTTCCAGCACAACCTTTTTGACTCTCCCACCTCCCCAAGCACCTGGCGGATTTAGACTCAGTATTGCTCCTCTTTCCTCCGCTCCTCTCCACCCACCTGCTCACTCCCTTTGACAGATTCAGACTGGAGAGAGCAACTCCAAGCAACACTTTCACACTCTTCTGGGTCAAACACCTGTAGAAGGGAAAGGTTCCATCGGGAACCTCTCTTCCCAGCAGCGGTTTCTTTTTTACCTGTTGTTTTCAATGGAGAGGATGCACTGCTGCATGTTGCTGACAGTGCTGAGAGCTTAGCTTGTCTTTGGCACTCGGAGTGCCGAGCACTCGAAGTTTGAAAAATGTCAACTTTTAGCAGAGGAGCACTGCCCTTCGAATGTGTGTTAGTTGCATAGCAACCACAGCACCAACAGACAGCCATTTCCCAAGCCACTGCTGTATGTGTGGCGATAAATCTAGTTACACCTGGCTGAAACTACCAAAAGCTGGCTAAAATTTGCTAAAGTGCCAGATCAGAATTTAGTTTGTCTACCAGAACAGCTCTGACTCTTCAAACGATGTTCAGTAGTTATACAGTAATTGCATTATTTTGGTAAAAACAGAGTAGACACAGCTCCACATATTCCCAGAAAACTAAAACCTGTGAAAAAAGGAAAAGACCAAATCAGAGCACATTGTTTTTCAGCCATGCTCCATGTTACACACTCCATGGTATATCACACACACACACACACACACACACACTAGAGGTCTGTACCTGACAGTATATCAGATTTTGAATCACATTTGGGCCTTTTCCCATGTACAGGTTTGGGCACGTACATGTTCTTTTCATTTGCTTTGTTTTGTACTGTCCTGCTCCCTCTCTCTTTCCCTCCATTTCAAATCTGTGAGAAAGCTTCTCCGTGTGTGTTGTGGTGTCCAGGTGTTCAGCGAGAAAGTGAGAGTGACTGAGTGAGACAGGTAGGTCAGGCATCAATCAGACTACCCAAAGCAAGAATATATATTTAAAGCGAATAGTGATAACTGAACAACAGAAACACAGGTTTGGGTTGGTTTTCCAATTTGGCAGTGCCAGTTCAGTCGAGTCTGGTCTGGAAGTCTGGCAAGGCTCTGGCTTCAGTTTCATGGCTGTTAAGAAGTTTAACACACAAACACACACACACACACATACACACACACACAGCATACTTTCCTTTACAATACACATACAATGTCGCAGACACTTCACAAGATCAGTCAGAGCTGTCAGAGCTGTGGAGTCGCTCCAGGGCGCGCTTTTCTAAACCCCGAGGACAGCAAACAGGCTGATTAAAACATAAGAGCAATAGAAAACACAAGTAAATGCGGGGTGGGGAGAGAGAATGTAATACAGATATATTTTCCAAATCGATTAATGCCTGAGTAAATGTCCAATTAATCTGCTGTATGATAGCAGGATGAGCTCTGCGGGGATGAAATATGTATGAGGGGCCCTTCAGACGGCTCTGTGTTTAAAAATTCTTTTCATCCTACGCCCTGAGGAAGTGTGTAAGATTAGTCACCGTGTGTGTATGTGCATGTGTGTGTGTCTGTATGTGTAAGCTTCACACTTATCTCCCAGACCTCTATGAGGCTATCACTCA
>OMLB01028895.1:0-12813 GCA_900302555.1 Myripristis jacobus | reverse complement strand
GGAGAGACATGTGGCTGAAATGAAGATGGAGAGCAGAGGTAAGGGGGATAGATGGAGAGTGGGCAAAGAGAGATTGGTCTACAGGAGAGAATGACAGTGTGCGCGAATGTGTGTGTCAGTGTGTGTGTGTGTGTGTGTGTGTGTGTGTGTGTGTGTGTGTGTATACTTATTGGTAGAGGTGAGGGAATAGGTTTCGGGATGTGGTTTGAACATTGATACATTATTCATCGGCGCACCTCATCTCAAGCCCTCCACACATAAACACATGCATATAGCCTACGCACGCACACACACATCTCCAACCCAATACTGAGAAAGCAACTGTCAGTCAGGGTGGTTCAAACCAAATAATTCCCTTCATTTTCAATGTGGCTTTTATTTTATTAGTTTTTGCCATCATGACTATCAATTTTATCAATTACTTAAAACAACTGTAATTTTTATGATTAAACAAGCTTAATTCCATCTATCAAAATAAAGGCCAAGCCATATGTGTGTATTGTGGCTATTCAGTCACTGAAAGATAGGTTCAGCCTTGGTAAGCATGCACACCTCCCTCCTACACTACCAACCACCACACAAACCCATGTGCACCTTCCAAAGGACATTGTTTCAGGAACCCTAAAACTATAACACACCAGAGAGTCTGTCAAAGTGTCCTTGAGTAAGGCACTGCTCTTGATTGGCGGCTTGGCACGGGGCATAAGAGTCCATTCTGACCAGGCCCCTGTCACGCTGCTGCCACGCTTTGTCTTTCCGCCCATCTGCTGCTGCGCTCCTCTACACCAGAGAGAGTAAGAGAGACCCGCATCCGCCTGAACATGGTTGGTTTTTATAATAGGACTGCAGGATTATCCAATGCATTCTTATTCCCACAGCATCGAATAGCAATGCTTTGACACGGCCCTTCGCATCTGATACCGATGCCAAAGGTGGCACCCCAACTGTTCCCATAGCAGGACTTTCTCACTCTTTATACTGATGCCAAAGGGTGCCTTTGGCTTTCTAATGGGTACCTTTTGCATCAGAATCAGACGCCAAAAGGTGCCTTTTGCGTGGTTATACGACGCAAAAGGGCATAACAAAGTGTTGGTATTAGTTGCTTTTGGAATGAGAATGGTTAGATTATCATATAGTCCTAGCCAGACTCTTGATTGCAATAATTGCTCTGTTCAAATCAAATCAATCAGTCAAATAAACTTTATTGTCCTTGGCAGGAAATTTGTCTTGAGCTCCGAGTGCTGATATAGCTGCATACAACACACAATACACAATGTCTTTTACAAAAGACAATGACAGTAAGTATACTGGATGTGAACATTAAGCATTTCTGATTAAGGATCAGTCACATTTCTTGCTCCACTCCCCAGTTATAACAAACATCTCTAGTAAAAATGACACCTGTTGCCATGTCTCCCCATAAAATATTTTGTTATAGAGGTGGTTTGGCCTCAGGTGTATTTTCAGTAGCACAGACACAACTGAATGATCACAGAAATACTGAAGGAACATTATAGAAATCCAATAGGCATCAGTGTGTCTCTATAACTTTCTGGCTTTTCCATGACTACACATTACTACTTGTCACTGTGATCATGAAGGTTACCCTCCTCTGTGGAATATATAGGCTACAATATAGTGTACAACTGAGTCTTTAGAGTAAATAGTTAAGAGACTATTATAGGTGCAAGATGAAACTGACAGAAGGGCAGAACAGAGAGAAAAAGGTGCAATTATTAATCTGTCTGCTACTTCAGCACCATGGACAACACCATGTATTTACCAATACACAGCACAGTTAGACTGTTGATATTTCAGAGCCATATATTCTAACTTGCACAAACTTCAGTCAGCTAAAGGATCAATAAGTCAGGTAGACCAGACTAACATATCCAACGAAACAACCACTCTCCCCCTGCACTCTCTCTGCTGCTAGGGGATGGAGAGGGGGATGCCAGGTTAACAAGGGGCATGCAATTTGGTCATTTTGCAAAAAAAGGTGATGGCATTACCCTTAAAAATCACCGACTGGATAGCCTAGAGGCAAGGTAAAAAAATATGCATGGTAACTGAATTCTGATAAAAGCGAATCAGCGCATACATGTTAAATGTTTCCATGTTTAGTCATATGCCACTATGTGTTTGCAATATTTAGCTCTAAGTGGCAGGTGTGGACACGTGAGTATTAGATTTTGCTTGTATGATGGGTTGGAGGTAATATAACCTGACATTAAACATTATTTAATATGTGTACGTGAGCAATGCAAAAACATGAGAGGAGAGCCAACAAAGATAAATGCAGATACAAGGGGAAGCAGAGCAATCAATCTGACTCAATATGTACAATGATATCTATAAGATACACATATCGATCTTATTGCCTTAATTCCTTGTCAGTCAAATGGATGTACCAACCTTGCTATGGCATACCCAGGTTTTGAATTTTGAGCAAAATCTACTTCTTGAATTGCCCTGACCATGTCTTGTTCTCAATCTCAAAGGTGCCACTGAGGTGACCTGCATCACCGGGGTCAATGTGAAGCTCAACCCTCCGTATTACATTCTTGTGTTAAGATCTCCTTCGGATGGTGGCTGCATACAAAAAGACAGCTTGCTGATCAAGAACAATGAATAGCTAAATAGCCCTGCCATTATCGAGTCGATGGGTACAATACCTCTTCTCCTCAAAGACTCCAAGAGTTCATTAAACTCTCAGTAATAAGAAAGAAAGCAGTTACAGTGAATAAACTGAAGATACTGTTATTCAACCTGACCCCTAATTATCTTTCCCTTTTCTTCTCCCATCCATCCCACTTACCTTGGCTTTACCCATCTCTACAACTTTCTGTTTACCTAGTTTTCTGCCTCTACTCTCCTCTAACATTTAGTTTTAAAAGTTGTCTGTGCTTCTAAGTAATTTTCAGCCATGCATAGGAAATAAATTGACTTGTCAATATAAGTACAGATTGCTTATGTCTAGTTTCTTTCTTTCTTTCCCACACCATCTCTTTCCTTTCCATCCTTCCTTTGGTGCACCATCTTTTTCCCCTTCTCCATTCCCCTCTGCTCTCTTCACAGTCCTCTTTTCAATAGCTTTCCCACCACTAATCTCCACCCTTTTCTCTTTCCCCCTTGCTTCTTTTCTCCTCCTATCATTTTCTCTCTTACAAGCACTCTTTGCTTCTCTATTACCCCACCCTTGGTTCTCTCCATTCTCTCCCTCTCCTACTCTCCCTGGCTGTGGGGTGATGTATGGTCCCTGTCAGTGCTGGAATCAATGGGACGCCGGTTGTTTTAATTTAGCCCGGGAGCCCAGCAGATCCGGATCCTCAGCGTCATGGAAGAGCGATGGCAGTGGCCTTTCCTCTCCTCTGTTTTTACTCCCCTCCCCCTGTCCTCTCTCACTCCCTGCATTGATCAACACTTAGCTCCCGTTGGACAAGGCTTTGCGGAGGCCCTCACCATGTGAAGCCTCCGGAGAACAAGAGAGCTCACCTCTTGTCTGTTAACATGCTGTGGATTAGCATCAGTGCCAATCGATGAGCCGCTTCACAGCCTGGGACACCCAAGGCTATAGCGTGTTAGCATACCAGTGGTCTTACTTGGATTTGCAACAGTATGTTAATCTGACTTGTGTTGTGCCATTTACAAGCAAGTCTTTCAAAAACAACAAACCTTTTGAGTGAACAAACTGAATCTGAAATGATCGGTTCATTTCTCAGTTCACTTGCGCTCTCATGGCACTTGCTCCCTTCTCTCCCAGCCTTCCACACAAGTGTTTTATTTTCAAAAAGTCAACAAGAACCACTCGAAATAGCTGCTCCCCTTGAATATAAAAACATAGTTTTTTATGGATTGATTATCAACTATGGTACAAGTTTCACAAGTCTCACTTTGGCAGACACTCACTGAATGAGTCATTCAAGTCATTCACTCGCAGGAGGAATGGGCTGGGGTTTGTTCAAGACAGCACATACCCAACTGATATATATTTCAAATATATGTGTGTGTGTGTCTCAGATTCCTTCACTGCATGTTCAGTGATTGTTCACTTAATGTATGCAGTGAACATGAGTGACAGTAGCTGAGTCACTCAAGCCCACCGCTCTCCCATTCCCTCCCTCTCATGCCTTGAAGTCTTGAAGTGGGACATAGTAGCAGCTGTTTCATTTAAAAATTAGGTATTATGAAACTATACATGCTGTACACAATTATGTGTGTACAGTTTGCTAATGGTGTCCAACTCAGTTCTCAGCTCACTGGCTTATCCTTCATGAGAGCTCATCCTTCACCAGTTAGCGAGCTGAACTGAAGGTTTGGCCATGTTTCAGTTAACTGTGTGGCACTGTGAAGTTGGAGCTCCTGTCAAGCCCTGAACGATTTGGTGAACGAATCTTTTCAACAAATCTTTTTAATGAATTGAGTCTTACGATTCAGTACACTAAAAAGATCTTCTTTGCCCATCACTAAGTCTGACACACAAGCGATTAACAATTTCTGAAATGCAAACGGATGGACTGGTGACACTCGCTGCATGATCTACTAAGCTGTAGGTCTATACATTCCAGATCAAGTAATGAACATGTATGTCCTTAACTGGCGTACATTTACTTTGAAGCAAAGGCATGTATATCACTCCCCATTTAATATTTCATATTGACACAGACCTGCTAAAACATGTGATAGCACATCTTTGAACAAGGTATGGCTCTGGCCTTCAAAATCATCCTGATGGGCATATAAACAATTGATAATAGGCTGAAAGGTAAGAGGTCTGACAAGCTTCATTGGAGCCATGAAATGAGGCTCATCAGCCACATTTCTCCTGACAGCTACTCCTCTCCTTCTGTCTCATATCATTTTCCTCCCCTCTGTCATCTCCCTCCCCCCTTCATGGCCACCCATCATTAATACAGATCATCTATCTCCATATTCCCCAATGCCAGGCTTGAGCGAAAGCCGTCATGTGAAGCTCACATCGCAGGCGGAGGCAATTAAAAACTGCTGCAATGAAACAATGGGCTGAATAAAAGGGAGCTTCAAAGAAAATGAAAGAAATGTGCACTGCAAGAAGAAGGGGAAGCAATTAGTGAGGTGGGTTTCACCACAATGGTTCTCATGTTGAGAAATGTGCCCGTCTAGCTGTAAACACAGGCCATGGATAACTGGGCTTGGAACTGATGCGTGAATGATATGACACACAGATAAAAGGTTTGAAGCTTTTCGTTTTTTTGTCGAGGACCCGGCACATTTGCATTCAACAGCGTCTGCGGCGGGAACAATCACAGAACAATTTGTTTTTTCGCAGAGCAAATTATAGCGAGGGCACGACAGTTCCCTAACGAAGGATATTAATCTCC
Source organism: Myripristis jacobus (assembly GCA_900302555.1). Lineage (NCBI taxonomy): Eukaryota > Metazoa > Chordata > Actinopteri > Holocentriformes > Holocentridae > Myripristis > Myripristis jacobus. The sequence continues at coordinate 7,453 of OMLB01028895.1, read as the reverse complement.
TTTCGTTAGACTGTTCACAAGTTCTAACTGAACACTTGTTAATTAGAATGTGGAAGCTCTTCCTGATACCATTTAATCCACTGTTCCCAAGTTCTGGAGGGGTACTAATCAAGGGTAATGGGAAACACGCGAGAATACATGACAAGCCACAGCAGAAAGATGACAGTAAAAAAGGTGGCAGGTGCCATCGGGTTGAGATTTACATGGTGGAACACAATAGATGGAAAGAGGAGGGTTGGAGGGGTTGGTGGGGTTGGCGGATGGGGGATAGGGGTGGTGAGGTGAAGCTAGTGTGGTATTGGAGAGCACCTGTGCCTCTCCCTGGTCTGTGGTACACTCCATTTAACATTACAGCACTGTGAATTTGCCAGGGGGAACCAGGCAGAGGAACTGTTAACTGTTATTTCAAGCTGTCAGTTTGGATCTGTGTCACGCAATGCCTTGTAGGGCGCCCCTGTTTATGACATGAGAAGAGTGTAGGTGGTATATAAGGGTAAACAGACAGACATAGATAGACAGACAGATCCTCCATTTATATGCCTCTTCACGCCTGTCATGTAAAAGAGACAGAGAAAAAAAGGTAAATTATAATGTTTAGCTGTTTATGGCAAGACTTGGAAACAATTTAAGGAATCAAAGGAAGAAACCCATGACAGTATGTGAACAGACTCAAACACAAAATATATGATAATGATTCTGTTGTGGAGTGAATCTGTTATGTGAAAACACAATTCCAGCTACTCTTTTTTTTTTCTTTTTTCATCTTTCTTTTACATCCCAGTGGAATTCTCTGCAATAATTGTCTGAGCATGCACCAACTAAAATATGCATGTCTAGGCAACACACACACACACGCATGCATATGCACACACAGCCCCGTTCAAGGCTCACAGGGTCTTCTCTGCTGCTCTAACATTTTGGCAAAGACTCCCTGCCTCTCTTCCCTTTTCCTACATTTTCAATTTAGCAAACTTAGATAGTGCCTAAAAGGGATACAGAGCACCATATTTTGGGATATTTAACACACTTCATACACAGAATACCTAAAATTAAAGTTTTACGTTGCATGTAAAAACGAATGCAACGTGCACTTAGACACCTGCGATTAACAGAAACTTAATCTGATATTTGCCGTACTAAAAGAGATTTCAGAGTTCATTGGGGATTATTTACTTCTTTAATTTATTTCTGAGCTAAAGTTAAAATCGAAATGAAAATGGTAATGATAAAACGCTGTCCTCCCATAGCCAGGGGTACACACATCTCTACGAGCAGGAAAACAATTAAAAATGTACCCATTTGTATCTAGATAGGAGCAGCTCATTTCTCATTTAAGTTGCATTAATGTTTTTTGTTCTGCATTAATGGGTTGCAATTAACTACTGGACCAGGATAGAGCAGTCTTCAAATGCAAAAACAGACATTATGTAGATATGCCCTCCTTGAAAATGAATTCAAAATCAATAACAGGCTAAAGCGAGCTGGTGTTTATCTTAATAAGTGCTCTGTGGTGACCACTGATGGCTTTCAGTTTCTTTTCTAAAAAGGACACATTAACAAGGAAAACGCTGACTTCATTAACCTGCACGATAATCAACAGAAACATCCTGAATGTAATGGGGAACATTTTTTGCCTCGACTTGCTGGACACTGACACTGACTAAACTGACGCTGTGCACTGCAGACAAACACACGCTTTGACAAGCTGTCACAAGGATTTAAAAAAAAAGACCGAAAAGAATCAAGGAAAAAGGGGAATGTGGAGAAAATACAGATCTATCCATGATATTGGTACCTGACTCTTTCTACTCTCCCTGCTACCTTGGAGACAGGACACAGGCACATGCTTGTACATGCAACACCGTGCACCAAGAGTGTAGAGAGAGAGGGGAAGAGGTTAGTGGGCAGTCTGACATTTCAGGCGAGTTCCTCCTACAGTGTGGATACGTCATATTATTCTGCCAAACACATCTATCAAAGTCGGGGAGTTTTCTAACTGCAGACAGTAAAGCAATTATCACTTCATTACATGACCCTGTGTGTGTCTCTCTCGGTCTATAACCACCATTTCCTTGGAAACCAAGTGAACAGTGCAGCTATAAACACATGCACTAAAACATGAAGGTACACACTGTGGACACAAGCCTGGACTTGCACAAAAATACCAGCACAGACAGATGGACAGACACACACACACACACAAAATATGAAAACACACATTCTAAGCTTTAAAGGTCTATACTGACACGTTGACCCTACTAGAAACACAAAGGTGGAAAATGCTGGAAAACACACTATTTTCTTCCATTCAGCAGCTGCTGTGGTAGGGAAGCAAGTCTGGATCATTAATATTTTGAGCTTGTGAAATGATGTTCACAAATAATTTCACAACCTGCAGTTGTAGACAGCTGTGTGAACTTGAAAGAAAAATAAAATCTTACAAACTCAAGTTGGTGACGGTGTAATGAAGTGTTACAGCTGCAGAAATAGTTTGTGCATGTGTGAAAAAGTTTTGCGCAGATATAATTTGCATGAAAAATTCTCTTTCCAGTGGTTAGTATTTATCACGCTTGTATTTTGTAGCTTGTAACTTCACTGTTGCACACAAATTCTACAGCTATAAAAAAAAAAAAATTCACATTCAGATATCAGCACGCACTTTGCTTTTTCACATGCACAAAAGACATGATATACAAATGCAGGGCGTGAAATTATGTGCTAAAAATATTAATGACCCTTATATGCTTCCATACTGTGATAGGTGAATTTCACTTGTGAAACATGCCTATTTCAAAACCTATTTGAGAATGCCAGAAGAGAAGACTAGTACTTTTGTGAAAAAAAAAAAAAACGCCGGTCTGGGGAGAGGGAGACATGGAGGGAGATGGAAAAGCAGTGGGTGTTGGATAGTGGTCAGATAGACAAAGACACTTTCGAGCACACACTGTTGGATGCACATACACACATACACACACACACACACACAACATACTTACCCTCTGGGTAGTGAGAAATGTCAAGAAACACACACCATGCTGTCAGTCACTGGCTCAAAATGGAAGTGTATGAAACAGGAGCCCTCTCCCTGCAAGCTACGCCACCGCAGGACGCAGCATCCAGAGCACATCATCAGTGCCCCTGCGGCTAGCAAACAGTCATCACAAACATGGAGCTGCAGGACTCAAACACCCCCTTCGACAAAGATCGCACCCCACCCCACCTCATATCCGCCCCCTCAGCCATCATTATGTCCGGGTTAGTTGCTTAAAGGCCAGGCACTTCATTTGGAAGAGACAAAAGTGCTTGCATGGACACAATGCTGAATTACTGCACAGGAAATGTTGTGCCTGCTGCTTGGCCCAAAGGCATGGATGTGTTTGTCTGCAGCAGAGCGGACCACCTAGAGCACTGCTGATGGTGGTGAAAGAGAGAGAGAGCAACAGTGGGAGAGTCAGTGAGAGAGAGACATGATGTGAAGGTAATGACGAAATTTGCAGCCTCCGGGGTTAAAGAAAAAAAAAAAATCAGGCGAAAACTCTCCCATAAGCCTTACAGGCAAGGGGTAAGAAGTGAGGGAGGATAGGAGTAAATGGGAAGATAAAAGACTGTGCACTGTCATAGAGATCTGCACTTAGCCAGGAGACCTTAAAAAACTCAACCCCAGTGAGGACACCTGAAGCAGTGACAAGACATTGTGGATTTTAATTGAATTCTTCATACTAATTGACAAGAAGCTGGAGGCCTGTGGACAATCGGGGTTTCTTAATACATAAAGGATCTGAAAAAAGCCAAAAAAAGAAAAAGTCTCCATCCTTTACTTGCTAAACTACCGCTGTCACATTGCTGTAAGCCTTTGTACAATGATTCAACTAAAGTGCACATTATATTTGGTCAAAATGCATCCAGAGTGCATCAGTTATCGAGGGAAGTCATTATGGAAGTGTCTCTTGCAGCCAGAACTGGCAGCTTCATGGGTATGGCAAGCCAAATAGGCCAAAACTAGGAAGAGGTATAAAACAACCACAATTACAATTTTAGCTTTTTACCTAATGTTAGCTAAAACTCCTGGTTAAGGTTAAGGTAAGGTTAAGGTTAGGACTTTTTAGCGAGCTGAAAACAAATTCCAGTTTTGCTTGAACATGGATCTCTCACAGGAAAGTCCATGTGTTAGACCCATCAGCCGTCCACCTACCTCTGTATGCCCACTCGGTCCCTCCCTTTATACTATGTCACATTACTGCTCTTTCACACAACCTTGTATTATTCACGCTTCAGTGACACAAAATAATGCTCTGACATGCTTTCCTCTGATGGATCGGCAGCTCTATTCCATGCTTTGCCTTGGTACTGGACTGCCACAATAGTATAAGAAGGTCCAAGCAGCAAAGCAAAGCACCCCAAGTGGCCAGTTAGAAATGATTCCTCTGATTTAACAGGTGAAACACATGAATTTGAATTTTGCTAAATTTGTCACTGAAAAAAAGCTTTGTGAATCACGATGTCACTGATGGACAGTCCCGTCCATATTTATTTGGTGATTTGAATGGTCCATACAGACAATGGCATGCTGGAAGAAATGAAAAAAACACTGCAGAAATATGCAATACAATACTGAAATATGCAATGCAATACTTTGTGCTGACTGGCATCTCTGGAAGGCTGATGCAACCTCATCGACTTAAGATGTGCATGAATATAACAAGAAAGCCCATTTCTTTTTGTCACAATATTGCTTCTTTTTTGCTACTGATGCATCTAACAGCAAAAATCTATGTACGGTTCTCTGAAAACCTCAATATTCAGCAACCAGCTAAGTCGTTCTTACAATGACCTTCCCTCTGTCAGGTTTTGTCCAGAGTCTGCTTACTTCACTTGGTGCAGCCTTGAAGCTAAGAAAAGTGAACAGAACTTCATACATCCCACTGTGGACTCAAGACGTAATTTTCAACACTTTATAAAAACCACATGACTGCATAAGATTCAAGCTGCAGGTAGTGGTTACCTGTAATATTTCCATTTGAGCCGACATTGTTAGAAAAAATACCACTAACAAAGCACATTGGGCGCATTTTTTTTTTTTCATTGCAGTGACATTCATGGCAAATTATGCAACTCCAAACGTTGGAGCCTGCAAAATTCCCTCTGTCATGTATTTCTTGAAGGCTTCATGGGGAGAGCACATCGGCAGGTGGAGTACAAGAAGACAAGTATTTGCTTCTGGGAAGATTCAGCTTCCCTTGAGGAGAAACTGGATCTGTGGCTGAAGATTTTTTTTTTTAAATGGCAAAAATACATAATGCATTCACCCCTATGAACTTACATCAAAAGGAACTAAGAATAAGACCCTCTGACATTATAAACACATGAACATGACAAATTTGACATTTATTTTTTGGTATGGATTACTGTACATTGTGCAGGTAAATTTTCAAAGTGTCAACTGCCTGCATGCTTTATTTATACTAACAATTCAAGGCCAGGAATTGTTCATCACATGTCTGAGGGAATCGACTGTATAATGCTCAGCCTATCTGCTGCTTCTCCAATGACAATATTTGCCTCCTTTGGGTGAATTAAATGAAAATAAATAAGTTCAAACACGAAATTTTAATTTAAATACCAAAATTAATCCCCATTAATGTTTATGTGCACTTTAATCAGCTGTTTCTGGAGTGTGTGATCGCTGACATCTTCAGCTCTGACAGGGGCTGTTGGTTGCCCACACATCTGTTGGTGTAGCCTGTCTGAAAAGAAATGTGGGCCCACTCCTCTGTGGACTACGCAGACAGAAATCATTATGGCCACCCACACATACCTTTGTGTGCAAGGCTGCAGTGAGTGAAGACACGAAGTAAACAATTACAACTGGCAAACACATCCATCACTACAAGTTCAACTGCTTACCAAAAAAGACATTTATTGAAAGAGTGTTGCCATCATGCAGATTAAACTTAATTCCACATCCATTAAACATCTGTAGAAAACCTGACATACAAAAGGACAAGAAAAATGATCAGTGATATGATTGTCATTACTTTCTAACCTCCCGTGCTCAGTGCCAGTTGGTGGTCCTTTTCATGGCCCTCACTGATATAACACCCATGGACTGGCCACAATGACCAGTTTCGTCAAGATGATCTGCGGATTGACTCTGGAAATCGCAAAAAGATAAAAATTTAACTTTTGGATTAAAAGCATCACTTTTTCAGTGAGGTATGGGCTTTTTATTTTTTGGAGCTTTGATGGAAGGATAAGGCTGCATGCTGTAATATCTGGCAGCACTTGTCTAAGTAGTGAGAAATTTGTAATGTAAACCAGCTAATGAGCTACTTTGACACATACTTCCAAATCTGACAAGCCTCCCTTGGTGGATATGGGGCCAGTGGAGTTTAAATTGAATTGGGCCGACAGTTAAGTAGGGGGATGGGCTGTAAAAGCAGGAGCAACATGTGAAATTGAGCATAGATCAGTGGAGGGCAGAGTGAGCTGTTGCTGGTCAACATCCACCTGATGGGAAATCCATTCCCAACAAGCCAAAAATATGAACAAAAATGACAAATGAGCAATGTTTGGGGGACTATAAATGTTTAAGTTAATACTATTAATTAAAGCATTCAATTATACCCAGCTCAGCATCCATAGCAGACATCCAAAGGACATAAAGAATAGAGTATAGAGATCTTTTTTTTGTTTTGTTTTGGTCTTGTCAGCTCTCTGCCTAAGATTTATTCAGAAGTCTAAAGTAACCTTGCTATTGTGGAAAGGGTTCAGTTCCTTGGTTGAAACAACAGATTAACAAGGAAAATGGGAGTTGAGACCAATTATCTATCTATCTATCTATCTATCGTACTCGTACTCGTCGTCTGCCGCTTATCCGGGGCCGGGTCGCGGGGGAAGCAGTCTAAGCAGAGACGCCCAGACTTCCCTCTCCCCAGACACTTCCGCTAGCTTCTCGGGAGGCACACCAAGGCGTTCCCAGGCCAGCCGAGAGACATAGTCCCTCCAGCGTGTCCTGGGTCTTCCCCGGGGCCTCCTCCCGGTGGGGCATGCCTGGAACACCTCCCCCGGGAGGCGTCCAGGGGGCATCCGGAACAGATGCCTGAGCCACCTCAACTGGTTCCTCTCGATGCGGAGGAGCAGCGGCTCTACTACGAGCTCCTCCCGAGTGACCGAGCTCCTCACCCTATCTCTAAGGGAGCGCCCGGCCACCCTGCGAAGGAAACTCATTTCGGCCGCTTGTATCCGCGATCTTGTCCTTTCGGTCATTACCCAAAGCTCATGACCATAGGTGAGGGTAGGAACGTAGATCGACTGGTAAATCGAGAGCTTCGCCTTTCGGCTCAGCTCCTTCTTCACCACGACGGACCGGTACACCGACCGCATCACTGCGGAGGCTGCACCGATCCGCCTGTCGATCTCACGCTCCATCCTTCCCTCACTCGTGAACAAGACC